>JAOUZG010035355.1:2493254-2508148 GCA_026289955.1 Argiope argentata
GGACAGCACAAACAAATTTATTTACAGATATTTACAGTTATTTACAGGATGACTTGGAAAAGTAAAACTTCAGAAAACACAGTTCAGCAATAATCAGTCACTTACAGCGTAAATGCAGTCTTACGCACAATAAACACGGTTTGCAAAACAGCTATAGTATAGCACAGCAACAGTCAATCACAGCGAGCTCAATAACACAGCGTTAACAGCAAACGCAAACACAGCTCACTAATAACAAGCGAAAAGCTACAAGTAAGCGAAACGCTTCTCTTCCTCGAAGAGAGATCCACTCAGCGAATTCACTCGCTGACTCCTTTTACGGCAACCCTTTCCTTATATAGCCGAACCCGCGTCGCGAGAAGAAACGCGACGTAGCCAGACTTGTCTCGGGGTTACCAGAATATTCCACCCGCCAAGTCAACTCGGCTAGCGCAGAGCGCCTTGTGACGCGCCGCCAACGTTTTCACCTCTGGCGATTGTTAGCGTTCGCCCGCTTGTAACAATATTTTCAGAGAAATGCTTAAAATCTTAGGCGAAGGTCAATTGTTCAGTTATTTCAAAATATTATATGAATGCTCAAATCATTTATTTATTTGCATGCTAAAATCAAATCCATTTTAAAGTTGTAATTAATAACGATGAAAGCAATGAACCGAAATAATGTTCAGCAAAAGGGTTGGGTTTTTGGAAATCTGAGCTATATTGAAAAAAGTAAAAGAAATTCTTTATCTTACAAAAGAATAAAATGTTAAGGAGAATAGAAGTTGAAACCCATGTTGTTATATTATTTTCATATTTGGCAATTTTGTACATAATAATTAAAACAATTTTACAATCCAAAAATTATTTGATACATATAGGTGGCGCTGCCAGAAAAAAAATTATCAACTAAAATGCAAAATGACGAAAATTTTGTTAATTTCTTTCACTCTTATTCATTTTTATTTTAGTTATATATAATGCGCGCGCGAGAGAGAGTGTTTGTGTGTGTTGAAGTGAAACCCTGAAATTAGTCAAAACGAGAATGAACTAGGTAAAGCACTTTTTAACTGATAACGCTGGCTAGAACCCGAATTAACTATAGAAAATGCGTTTTGACGGACGGCGATTGGAAAAAAAAAAAAAAAACGTTTTTTCTAGATATTTCCGATGTCCAGTTAAAACCACAAGATTCTAGATTTCTTGTTAGTGAAATTTTCAAAGAAAGTACAGTCGTCGAGTTTTATTCATTCTAGAATGTGTTTGTACTGTTGATTTATTTATGATAAGTGAAGAAAATATCAATGCTTTTTGAGCCAAAAATTGAAAAAATAAAAGAATGACAATATATTGAGGAAACAACACTATCTAATCTGATGTTGAAGAAAAATTTGCCGTAAACAAGAATTATGTACCGTAAGTACCGCAGATTAAAAATATTTGACATTCTTGAAATCAGTGGAGTAAAAAAGTTAGTTTCTTCAAATGAGCCCATAAAATTTTATTTACCAGGGCAAGAAGTTTTTGATGCTATCTAAATTTCATATATGTGAATAGGACATATGGGATAGAGACAGGATTAAAACAGAAAATTCGCTAACGTAATTGCTGAGATGATACAAATTTTTTTTCGATGCGTGAAAAATTTCAGCAAAATTTTTTTTAAAAAAAGGAAAGGTTTTGGTTTCTTAACCTATTATTTACTCAGATATATATAGTTGTTCCAAGTGGATTTGATTGACATGAAATCTTAGGCAGATAATAAATTAAGATTTATTATAGTTTATCAGGAACATTTAACTAAGTTTGTATTACTATGACCACTTCAGAACAAAAGAATGGAAGAGGATGGTTTGCAATTATTTGAGGCTCTGTATATTGCAATTTGATAATAAAAGAGAGTTTGTGAATTCCGTTATGTGCTTATCGGCCAAAATTTTAGATTGTTTGTGGGAAACCTCATCACATTCAGTCGCAGAGTTCGGTTGAAAGGGCCAAAATATGTTAGTTTCATGAATAAAATATAATCAAACTACAAAGTGAACCAATAGTCTTCGTTTTGTTCCCTTTATGAAGAACAAAACTTTACTTTCAGGAGTTAAACAATTACCATACAAATCTATGAGATTGAACCAAGCATTGAAATAACATCAACTTTGTCATCAGATATTATAAAAAATACCAAAGACGAGGATGAACTTCATAAAATGTTTGAGGACATGAAAGCAGAAGAGCAAGAAACTCAAGAAACTGATCAAGCAGAATCAGGGGGGCATATACTTGCTAATAATTCCACCAACAAATTTTCTAATTAGTGAGTAAATCAGAGAAAATTTAATAAAGCGAGCATAACGAACGAAAAAGATATCCGATATAATATACCCTAGTTGGATATTGGAGATAATGTTGTTGCTCTTATTCCAGATGTTGATAGAGCAAAAGCAGATTTGCGAAATCTCATCATTGTACTGCTTGATAAAAATAAATATAGGCAGTGTAAAATTGGTACGAAACATTGAGCTCTGAACAAACTGTATTCGAGGTATGAAATGATATTTAAACTTAATTAGTTCAGCATATATATTTAATACATAAATATGATTATTATTTACATTAACTTTATAAGTATTTACACAGTAGACTACGGCTAATCAGAGTATAAATTTGATGCAAAAATTTAAGATATTCACAGGATTTTAAGACCTGAATTCGATATATAACCGCAAAATAACTTGCCTAAAGGACGAGTAGGGAAATTCTGAGTAAAAATACTGTTCTCAGTGAAATTTTCTATTCGTTCTGAATTAAGAAATTTCGCTGAGAATAGCATAAAAAAGGAGTTGTAGGAATTGGACAAAAATTCGTCCACTGTTCTTATAAAAAAATATTATTCTTCAAATAGGTGTTCTGTAAGAAAAAGGGTTCTTTTTGTAATTCTAAGTATCAAAGTAATTTGCATTGTCGAAATAACTCAAGTAGCACAACCATTTGCATAATATTGTACAATATTGTGAGATATTATATGATATTAAACAATATTGTGAATATTGATCAATTTTTTTATATATACTTTTGTGTGCTTCTAGGAAAGTATTTGTAATAAAGGAACCACAGAGGAGAATATATTTTTCTCTGTGAAAGGAACTGTATCAAACAATATTTTTAAAAAAATAATATGAAAGTAAAGTATTTTTCTTCAATGATAGATTCTTTGTTCAACAAATGTTTTAATAAGTATAGTTAAATACAAGATTTTTGTATAGATTCAAATTATATTGCCTAACAAATCAGTCAAAACATGAATAAAACTTGTTCTCTCTACGCTGTCAATCAAAACGCGTTTTACCTAGTTAATTCGGGTTTTCACTGTGACATATATAAATAATTAAAAGTACATTGAAACAATAGCAGTTTTGTGTTTTCGGAATATAAAATGCTTTTTTCATAACTTATCCATTTACTAGTTAAAGAATTTGCTCAATTGCTATCTTAAATAAAAGAATTTTATCAAAATAAAATTGACTAATTTTCATCATCGTTTATTTCTAATTTATAAAATTTTATTATATAAAATAAATTACTTAGAATATCTATTATTTTATTTGATAATAACAAGTTATAAAGAAAATGAGCAACCCGTACTAGGATTATTATACTAGAGATTGTTGTATTAAAATTTTGTTCGTTGTATTAAAATTTTGTTCTCATTTTAACAAAATGGTCGGTTTGGTAATACATTATTATAGTAATGATAGTAGTCGATAGATAAAGCTTTGAACTCATTGGCGTTTTCAAAATTTTTTTACATTTGCTACAATTGTTTACTTATATAAAAGTTATAAATTGACTGATATAAAATTATTCACAATTGAAGTATTCGTTTACTAGTTCCTCCATTGATTTTTTTAAATATTGAACTAACGTATTTTGTAATTACCTCTGTTTTAATCCATTGTTCTTTGTCAGGCCACTTCATTGTATGATTTTAGTTATTATATGGTTTTCAGAAAAAATTAGTTTTAAATTGTATGTTATATAAACGTATGTAATCTTTCGGATTGTTAAGCACTTATTTGCTTCTTCATACTTTAATTAATGCATTTCAATAACGAGTTACTTTTTTCAAATCGAACCAATTTAATAAATTATCTTTCAATCTGGATGTAGTAATATCTATTCTAAAAGGCAATATTTAAATTAGCGAATATTTTTTAATGAAATAATATATTTTTTAGCCACAGATAATAAGAAATTTTGTATATTTATTCTTTAATGTCCTTTAACCCTTTCGGCTCACCCGGTGGCATTTGCCACTGAGGTATTTTAAGTTAATTTTCATTTCTTTTCAAATTTGATGGTGGCATTTGCAACGAATCCCTGGCTTTTATACCCGTGGTGAAAATGAAATTAAATGAAATGTGGCTATTCTCTTTCGTGACCCTTGTCGCTAATTTCTATCATTTTTTTATTCTACATTTTAAAAATTCAGAGCTGAAAAGGTTAACCTTACAAATAATTTACCAAACGAATTTATTTAGCAAACGAAAATTCAGACTTTTATCTACAATTTAAATATCTGTTTTGCAAATTAGTCCTTTACAATGTTCCTTATTTATTTTACAAATATATTTCAAGCATTTATTATCGTAGCTCCTCTCAGTATACTTACTTATAAGTGAATCTGGTTTAAAAATATTTTAAATTTAGAAGCTGATATTAAAATCTTTTATTTGATATCTGAGAAATGTACTCAAATAAAGCATCATCTGTTTATCTATTCGTGTGACTTTTTAAGAAACCGATTGCACGAGAGGAAAGTCCATATGATGTTTTCAAAATTGTGTTTGTTCGTTACACGATATTTATATTTTTAAATTAAAAAGGGTTTCGATTTTCGAGTTTCAAATTAAAGCTGACAATTGTACCGTAAAATAATATAAAGAAAGCCGCATATGATTTGATATAAAATGCACAGATAGCATTTGTACACATTTTTGACAAATCAATTAAACTATCTGTTTGCAAATGCTTATATTGTTTATTTACAGTGTGCATTACTTATTGACTTACATTACTGTTTATTTATATTACTGACAATCACGACTAATTATTTTAAAAAAGAATTTAAGTGTTTACGGTTTATAATAATTCCCTATGGGTTAAATATCACGCTAAGATTTAAAAGAATTAAACAATTAGACTTTCTTTTTTCGAGAAAATAAAGTTCTGTTTCATTCGACATAAGAATAATTGGCACTTTGAAAAGAAATCCTGTATTTAAAAGACTTAACTTACGAAACTAAGTCATTTTAAAAGAGTAATTCCGATACCAGAATAAAACTCTATTTACGTTTAGAATTGAATTAAATGCCGGCATCCTGACTCAGAGGTAGCACATCTTCCTCGTTATCTTTGTGTCCCGGGTTCGAGTCCCATTCAGAGTATGGTTGTGCACTATCTGTGAGGTTTGTGAATGTGCCCCCCCCCTTCAAAAAAGGGGCAGTGCAATCAAGTGCTCGCATGTGTCATCCTCATATGAGCTAGA
The DNA here is from genome assembly GCA_026289955.1 of Argiope argentata. Classification (NCBI taxonomy): domain Eukaryota; kingdom Metazoa; phylum Arthropoda; class Arachnida; order Araneae; family Araneidae; genus Argiope; species Argiope argentata. The sequence continues at coordinate 2,498,779 of JAOUZG010035355.1, forward strand.
AGTCAAACTTCTGCCCTCGGGTGTTCATGGGTCCATACCCTCAAAAGCTACTGCACCCCTCTTTCCGTTGTAAAGTACACACGTCGTCTTTATCATTGAATTAAATAAACTGGAATTCATTCTTTATTCTACATGGAAATAGCTTTCACGAGTTATCGTCCAATTGATTCTTAAAAATTTACTTACATGCTGGTATGACATCCGAGTAGCTTTTTGGCGAGATTTTTATTAGAATGCCAAAATCAATTTTTGATAATAGTAGGCTTGCTTCGAAACGCTTTAAAATGGAGTGCAATGGGCAGATCAATTAAAATCAAGTGCCCGTAAAATCATACAGATCATTAATCCTGTAGTTCTAAACTTAAATTAAAAACTGGTTTCAGAATACCTTCGTTGAAGTCTCAAATCGTTCTAGCGTTAATTGCCTGTTAATTCAATTGCTAAAGTAACTAAATTCAGTAATTGAATACACAATGCATACGATTACACTAATGACTAAAGTCCCCTGAAGCCTTTTTCCGTTTCCTGAATTCTCTAAACTCTATTGTGTTTTACAGAGACAGTCGGAAAAAAGAAAAAGAAAAGGCACTGGAACTAATTGCTGAAATACTTTTCGAACGCATCCTCCAGTCGGAACAATTCTGATAATAAATGACAAATTCCATCACTTGCAACATTCTGGTGTCGTATTCCATCATCAAATGAAGCATGGGTGTTCTTTTGTTCTTATCGAAACAAACCCGTACCATCTGAGACGACTGAGAAAACAACGTCTTGTTTGGCATTCGAAAAACTCTCATGTAGAAACAAAAAATAATTCCCCCCAAGACAGCGCAGTCAAAGCGCGCGCCAAGACTGAGCCCCTTCCACCAACCACGTGGGCCCACGCCTCAGTGTGTGATTAACCCGATGATGGCACGGGCCAGCGATTTTCTTACGCTTCATTGAGGGTTCTTCGACGATTAGGGAGACAGAGGAAGGTTTGAATTAAGGTCAAAATAATCGCCAGTTTTCTCCGATAGAATAAACTCGGAATTGAAAACGAATTAGAAAATCCCAATTAAAAGCGAATACTTGGCTCGAACAGCATTCTTTTGTTTCCGTCGTCTTTGCGCGGAATGAACAATCAGCGTGAAAATTCCCGGCGGTGTGCGTGCCCCGATTGCCATGGGGGGGGGAGATGAATCTCGACGAGCAGAAAGGAACTACGGGAATCTGTAATTATTTAAGATATTTGTTGAAGAAGCAATAAAATGGAAGAAAGAATATCTTTTTTGTAATTAAAATGGGCAAATTTATTTTATTTAAAAATGTATGCAGCATCACTGAAATTGTATTTAGATGTCTGTGATGGCAACCACTCAGATTGTTACAGAAAATGATGCAAATCTAAATTCTAACTGTTTGTATTCAATCGCTTGTTATTATACAGAAAATTGTTAGAATTTTCCACTACAGCAGTTATATAACCTGAATGCAATTCGAATTTATTTAAAAAGTGGTATTTATGCACTGAAGGAATTCAATTTAAATTATACTTAATTATACATTTTATAATGAATTTTATAAAGAGCTTTGAATGTTGTTTCTTTCTTTTACTGAAGATATTTGCAAACATCTTAAAGCGAAAAATATATATTTAACATCTATCATCGGATGAATTGGGTCACTGCTTTCTATGCATTGTCACTCGTTGTAGCCCACTAAAGACTTGTTAGATTAAGACATAGCAAGATATCCATGATGTATTGAATAAGAGAAGAAGAGGTTTATCAATTTTATTCAGAAGCTGTGCTTTTAAACATTATTTTTGAAGAATTACATATTACTGTGATTTGAATATAGAGCTGCATTTTAAGACCGAATTGTCAGTAGAAGGCGACTGGACTGTTGAAAGTTTTCTTTTACTTCAAGTGAAATAAAAATATGTGAAATAAACTTCAATTGAAAAAAAAAAACTTGCCTCCACATATTGAGATAAGTTAGGCTTTTTAAGATAATTTAGACCTTGCTTTTATATAAATATCTTAGGCAAAAATTGCACCAATTTCTTTTTGCAAAAAATTAGGCTTAATATTTTCCCATTCCTACAGCAATACTCTTCTTAATTATTCTTTACTAGAAACGGTGGTTTCTCGGACTAAATAAATAATTATTATTAGTTCCAACAACAATCATTATTATTTATTTTCAGAATTTAGAAATCTTGCTTAACTTGCCAAGTCTCAAAGTTAAAAAAAAAAAAAAGGTAATTATAAAAGTAAACATGGAAATTAAAACAAAGTTATAGAATTAAAAATGATTAGTAAATAAATAATAAGTAATTTTTAGTAAATATTAAAAAACTCAGTAATTTCTTTCTGTTGCATTTCTTGAATGTAATATAGATTTATCTATAGAGTTCTATACAATGATAGAGCTAAAAGAAATATATAAAAATAATTACCTTTTTGAGAAAAAGTTCCATTCTCTTATTTGAAGTATTTTATCTATAAATTTACCAGCAGATTTTAGATGTTTTAGTTTTTTACGTAAAATCTCATGAGCTAACTATCTGAATACTGGATTTCTTAAGTTCAAAATTCATATTCGGTCAATGCTTGTTCGATGTCCAAAATGATAAGATTCTCCATCCATTTTACATTCGATATTAGTTAACTTCATCCGCCATTCAGATTAGTTGATGGGCGTGCAGATGTCTTTCCAACTTCTAACATCGAATGGATTAGAAATCATTAAAAAGTCTAGGACTTTCAGTAAGCTTTCAAACATCAATTTACTTACCATAGATAAAAGTCCGAATTGTCTGTAATTGATCATTCTACTTGAATTCTTCTATGATTTTAATACAGGTTCCACTATTACCATTTTTCAATTAGTTGAAAAATGTTGAATGTTAAAAATATGGCAAATTAATTTTGAAATTCCAAAGGTGGCCTTTTTCAAAAGATGTATCAGTATGTAATTTGCTAATAACCAAGACTATTCATTTATTTTACTGTCTTTGAAGGATTGCAGGGTACAGTTCACAGTTGAAGAAAATAAATGTTGATTATATGACTCGCTAAATTTTTGATATCTTTATTGTCGATTGCATCAGTAAATTCAATTTTATTCATTCCTGGAATAGGAAGGAGACCATATCTTTTCCTTAAATATGTGAACATATCTTCAGTCATCTTCATCTGAAACTGAATAAATGAATCTTGCCTTTCTCGCTACATCAGCCAGTTCTCCAGTGAGCGAGTCCATGTTGCAAGAGAATCACTATTGAGGTTTCTCTTATTCACTGCAAGAGTTTTCTGCACTTCTCCCAATTTTGAGTCAAAGATGCCTTGAAATAATTATCTTATACATCTGATCGATTTATTTTCCAGAGTGAAATCTGACTTTAAGACTTCTAGTCTCCCAGGAATTCAGAAAATTAAACATAGTACTATGTGAGACCCCGATCAAACCAGAGGCCATACGGGAAACTTGATGGAGCCACCGAAGAGCAACACTAAAGGGAGAAAACTACATTTGATATCAAACCCTTGCAAACAATAAAGAATTTTCTAGAGAAAATGCATGTTGGTACAGAAAAAGAAAAAAAGTATAATATTTTACATTACATATTAAGTTGGGAAACTATAAAGATACTTAAAGTGAGTGCTAACTTTTTTTACATTAGAAGAGGGCTAAACACAAAATAGTTGACAAAATGTTCCTAATAGAAGAATTTTAATGAGTTCTACTTCAAGAGACATCCAATTCATTGGTCATTTGAGCTTTCACTTTCGCCTTAGGATACAGGCTTTGATCACATAGTTTATAGATCCTTCCTTGGAGCCACATTGACATGTCGAACTTGGGTTAAAAAAAAGGACTTTGATGAATAGAAAATACACCATGAACAGTGTATGTAAGATTTAAAAAAAAAAACCTCAATTCAGTAAATTGAAACATATTTTAAATGATAAGTTGTTCGCATATCCTGATTGCTTGGCTATAGAAGTAAACTTTATGAATCATTAGTCATTCATACTCTTAGCTATGAAGGCTTGCAATTTCATATCAATTTGATACATTTCAAAAGTCTTGAAAATTTTTAGGTACGTTAGAAGAACAAACATTAATTCAGAAAAACCAATGATAACAGCAAAATTTTAATTGGCAAGATAAAAAAGAAAGATTTTAAGTCTCTTCTCCCTCTATTAGTTAAAACAATTCAAATTTTAAAAAAATCATCAGAATGTAAAGTCTAAATCTGTTTTACATAGAGATAACATTAAATAATAAAAGAATTCTTTATTTATATTTACTTGTACATATTCACAGTTATTATTTGATGTGATGCAAATTTGTATCAACATAAGAGCTCAAAAAACGTATATAATGAAAGTACTACACAATAAAGGTATATAACATGTATATGCAGTTGATATTTATAAAAAGAAAAGTAGGAAATCTGGTTTACATAGATATAACGTTAAATAGTAAAAGAATTTTTTATTTATATTTGATTTTACATATTCACAGTTATTATTTGATGTAATGTAAATTTGTATCAATATAAGTGTTCGATAAACATACATAATGAAATTACTAAAGAAAAAGAATAGAAGTATATAGCTGATATATGCAACTAATATTCATAAAAAATAGAAGGCCATCTGGTTTATATAGAGAAACAATGTTAAATAGTAAAAGAATTATTTATTTATACTTAATTTTACTTATTCACACTTATTATTTGATGTGATGTAAATTTGTATCAACATAAGAGTTCAATAAACATCCATAATGAAATTACAATAAAAGAAATACACAATAGATATATAGCAGGTATATGCAGCTGATATTCATAAAAAAAATGTAGGAAATATATGAAAATCTCTGTACCCCCAAGTGTGAAAATAGTGATTGTTCGACTTCAATTTTGAAGTGTATATCATCTTCCTATTAAATTTTAAAGGAGCGATGGACAAAGTAGCTTGTCATTAATATGAACAGAAATCGCATCAATATAATTGAATAAACAATATATGATAGAACATTTAATTAATAAGTATCTCAGTTTTACTTACGAAAGAAAAAGAAAAAAATTAAAAATTATCCATATAAAAGGGCATTAAATCCAAAGTTATGGTGGCAGGATACATTAAGAAAATCTTTCAAGTTATGTAAAACATTGATTTTCATATAAAAATTAACAAATTAAAAGCATGATAAACTAGAAATCATCAATGTATACCCCCAAAAAAAATGAAAAAAAAAAGTCCAAAAATTTATATTTTCTATTTTAAAAAATATTCAGGGATGATGTAATACATAGAACTAAGGATTTGGGGGGGGGATAGTCATTTTGATTTCATACTTTTAAAAAATTACTGTTGTTTATTGTAATTCAAGAATGTATAATTTAATCTCTTTAGGAATTCAAGTTTTATTTGCGAAAGAGAAAGTCCTTGCATTAGCAAATTAATAACATCATTTCAACCGATTTTTTCTTCTTTTTTTAAATTCTAAATATACAATATACACATTAAAATAGAGCATTTCTGGAGTAATTATAAAGTTATTTGCCCTGATAATATCAATCCTAAAATATAAAAAATTTCAAATGAACTCCCAAGTTCCAAATTACTTATAAGTGAACAAAAAGATGAAGAAAAAAAAATATGCACAAGAATTCATTTTTAAAATATATTTAACATAAGAAGAAAGCTGTAGGTCACAGTAACAGGACACTTTTTCTACTCAATTAAGCAAGAGAAAAACAATTTTGTACATCAATATTTTTTAACATAATTTTAAACTTTTAACATAATTACTCATAAATACAAATATTTAAAATCACATTTTAATTTGAATATTCATAATAATGAAAACAAGTATTTTTAATAAGCAGAGTATTGCTCTTCAGAAGTGCATTGAATCACCATTATTGAAAATCAAAAATGAATAAGAAATAGGCCAACAAGTCCTATTTATAAGCAGTAAATAGTGAATAGATTTTTTTTTTAAAAATATTGAAAACAGAGATGAAAACCCATAAACTTATATTTTAAGTCAAACTGACAAAAATAAAATTAACTAGAGTTATTCATAAAACACAAAAAAATGATGCTGAATATTCCTGCCTACTGACATAGTAAGCAATCAAATTTTCTTTAAAACATTTTAAAATTGATGTAATATTCAATGAAAAATAAAGTGTGCATGGCATGTAAAAACATCCGTAATTCAACAAGATAGAAATTATTTTCCATCTCTTTGCTAAAGAAATCTAAATTAACTTGAAAAAAGATGTCTCAAGATTTAATTTATGCAGTAAAGTCAATGGAAGGACAAGAATATATTTCAGGCAATTAGGTGTATTTGGTCTCGAATATTCTCCACCTACAGAAGAGTTCAGCATGCTTGTTCACGCAGTTACAGAAGTTTTATCACATACACTCCATTTACAAAAGTACTATGATTCAATTATAAAATTGGTACAAGAGGGCTTCCCTAAAAAGGAGAAGAAAAACGAAATTATTGAGTTATGTATATGGGTATTTATATCAAAACAACCTCTCCAGACACTTTGCCAACTTAAGATAATGAATTAGATACAATATGATTAATAGGAACTTCCAACATGGGAGAAGAAATAGTCTTTAAAAAATGAGAAGATTAAACTATAGATGATCAATATGTGAAAGTTTTTGAAGATTGCTTTCCACAAAGCAGCCCTAAATTAATAAAACAAACTGCGAAGAAAACTTCTCATAGATCGACGCTAGCAGATTTTGCTTGGAGTTCTTCGTCTCGAGCCTTGCAAGCAACATTAACCAAAATGTAAAAACAAGTCAGCGGATTATCAACTGAAGAAGCTGGCTTGTTGGAGGAAGTCCATACTTCTTGGGTTGAATTATCAGAGTTTGGCGAGTCCTCTTTTGTGGAATACAGTGCCTTCGAGTTGTCATCAAAAGAACTTGGATCCGAAGTTTTCCCATTCACTGACTGTAGACTATGCATCACATTACACTGCAAATCAGTTCCGGGAGACTGGTTGAGCAGTTCTTGGTCATGTGTCCTCTGCCAGTATTTGTTCAGCTTCAGAGACGAGGCAGTGGACGTAGTACCGTTGTCAGGATCCTCGCTGTCAGCGTCTGCGTCAGTGATGCTGTCGTCGGTCAACGATGTAGGGCTGCCGTTGGAGTCCACGGACCGACTGTAACTATTCGAACGGCTGCTGGTGACAGTGGAGGAAGGTGCAGACCTGGGAACACTGACACCATTCTTCCGTGTCATGGTGTACTGAAGAGGATCATGACCCTCCTTGCGAATGATATCAGGCAGGATGCGTCGACGGGCATTAATGAACCAGTTGCAGACTTGAAGTTGAGTGAGTTTAGCATTCAGAGCCAACTTGGCTTTCTCTTCCTCAGACGGATAGGCATTGTAACGGTTCTCATACAGCCACCTTCGCAAGATCCGTACGGAATCTTTAGGGAGATTACCACGCCGCTTCCGACGGAATTCACCGGGTAATACCGACTCCGGTCTCGGATAAGGCATAGCCTCGTCAGACAGGAGCATCGAGAGACTGTCTTTGGCTAAAATAAATAAATAAATGTTTAATAGATTATAAAAATTACGCTACATATTCATGCAAAGAAAAATAAATTTAAAGTTGGTTTTAGATCGCGCAACAAAATGACAGGGGAGGAAAGAAAACTGCATTTAAAAATATTTATGCTTAAATTAATAGCATTTATGTACAATAAATGTTGAGAAAATCAAAATCTAATACAACAAATAACGGATCATCAAGATAATATTTTATCATTAAATCACTGAGACGGAAGCCTTACAAAAATGCCATAGAAATAACAAAAGCATCGCACACCAACTAGGTGTACTTGATTTGAAATTATCCTGAATGAATATTAAATACGTTACCAGTCTAGAATACTTATATAAGGATTTTAAAATATATATACGAGTTACTAGTCTAGAGTTATTATAATATATAAGGATAGTTACTACGAACTTACTTAAAAGTAGGAAAATTTTCGGCGAATAACAGGCAGAAATATTCTTTTTAAATCTTTAATGAAATTAGTGACTCAGAATAGCTTGGATCATATTATATGTGCCAAGGTAATTAAGTTTTAATTAAACAGGTGAAAAAATTTTAGAAAACAAATTGACTTAAAAATCAATGTACAACTTTTAATTAACAGTATTGAAATAATCTATTATTAACATATGTGTGAACAAATGCAAAATATTACTGATTGTTAAGACATTCAATCAACCTAATTTATGGCTGAAAATACACGAAATGGTTCTGCTTTGTTACAGTATATTAAAACAAGTTGAAAGCTGAAAAAAAATTTGGAATACAGACAATGATTTCAGTAATTTCACCAACATCAGTAAATAACCATTGAAAATAATTTCATTTTTTAGTAACTATATGAACTAAAAATTATTCTTTACAAAATAGAAATCATTTAATTTAAAAATTATCTAGATTTTATTGTCAGAAATCTTATAATTTTGATAAACAAAACTTCAAAGAAGACAATGATAAATTAAGTAATCAAATATACGAATCATGAAAATTAAAAATTCTTAGATTGGCTAAATTGGATAGGCCATCATATTATGTCTATCCATACTGATATCACTAGAATATAAAATACTGTTTCGATTGTCATATAAATTAGTAATGGTAAAATAAGCAAAAATTGCAAAAATCCAGAAGCAAGCAGTTTAAGCATACTATACCGTATAAAAAAAGTTTATCACAAACAGAACTGTAACAATAAATAAATTTGAATAAGAAGATGATATGAAAATTGTCTTGATCTAACAAATCGCCTTTAACTAACGCATCGCCGTAAATCTAATAATAAGTGCTATAATAACAAAATACAGAATGCTATTAAAAACAAATATATCTTTTGAATTTTGAATAAATTTTAGCTATAAGCTCTAATTTGAGCGTGGGGGGGTCTATCTTTCTGAGATACATGGCAAATATTCTTAATCTAATGCGTTATACAGGGTGTCCGAGAAGTCTTTGACACATTTCAAAAATTCGGTAAAAAATAAGTAAACGAGATAGAAAGTAAAATTAAATTACATTTATTACCTCATATAGTAAAGTTTTTTTACACGTATCAATACACCTCGATGTGGACCCCTTTCGTCGCATGAAGAATATCCATCCTATAATCAATTTGACGCCGTAGTAAATCATTTACTTGTAATTCCTGCGCTATTTGCACCTTATACACACGAAGGCGCAACTTCTTATGCAAAACATCATGCACCGTTGACCGCGGAATACGTAATGCCATGGAGGCAGTTCGTACTGATTTTCGGGGGG
>JAOUZG010035355.1:2508548-2527158 GCA_026289955.1 Argiope argentata
AAGAGATTCGAAAATTGATTGATAGAACTAAAAGTGCTGAGCATATCAGATAGCAAAATCCAACGACCTTGACTAAAACTAATGGATGTATAAGCAGAACTGAATACAGACGCAGGATGATACCCATGCAGGAAAACATCGTCCCACAGAATGAGCGAGGTGGCTTGCAAAGTTGCCCTGTCTGTACGTACAGATTGAACATTAAAGTAGTGTCATACTTCAAACTATTGTATTTTCAAAATCTTGTCAAGCGACTGAAAATACAAAATATTATCAGTATTTTTTTTTCTTCATATGAATAGTTCTATAATTTATTTTGATAAATTCAAAACTGCATAAAAATCTTCCTTTTGATAAGAGAACATTTCCCATGAATTTCTTTTCGCCTTTTCAAAATCATTATTATAGCATACATATATTTTATCACATTTTCCCCTCCATACAATTTCTAAGTGGCAAAATTATTTCTTTGCTACTCTTTAAGAAAGATAAACAAATGTTAAAACAACCTGAAATAATTTTGAATTTCATCATCTGTACACATCTATATACAAGATTTCTTTCCTTCATTTATGTGCTTTATTTATTTTCATTGTTTAATCCTTGGGGGAAAATGTTAATATATTCATAGTTTCAATTTCATAACTAATCAGTATAATTTTCCTGATATATATATATATATATATATCTTTTAATTTCTAATACTTTTAAACTATACTTCCAATATTGGATATATCATCTGTTTTAAAAGTTATTTCATAAAAACAGTAAACAGAAAAAGTATACAGTTTATAAAAAAAATTTTTTTTTCTTTACTGTATACTTTTATATTGCTTAAAGGGAGCAATAAACAAACAATTACTAAAAAGTAATGAATAAAATAAATAAATAAATCCTATTTAACATGTTTTGCGCCTCCTTCCGTTTTAATGCATTGGTTGAAAATTGTAAAACACCCAATTATATAATTTCCATTATACATTTCTTCAAAATTTAGCATGGGCAAACTAATAATTTCCTTAAATTTCTTATTTTCTTGATCCATTATTGATTTTGATTTAGTTTTATAGCACAAAAAAGAAATTTGATATTCTATTATCTCGGAATATTTCAAAACTATTCACAAAAATTCCATCAATAAAAATGAAACACTTTTTTAAATTATAAATAAAATATTCTTACTATTTACAGAAATGTATAAATTTAATTCAAAATATTGTAATTTTTTATGTAATTATAAATGCTAGTGTTAGCCAATGTACAATAGACAAAATTTTACGAGCAAAGATAAATAATTTATTTCAAATTTCTAGTATTTTCTTGATCTATGATTAATTTTGTTTTATTACACAAGAACCAAATTTGATCAATATCAACTTTAAAATATTTCACAAAAGTAAAACACTTCTTTGAATTATAAAAAATATTTACTATTTTATACTATTAATTTATAAAGTTACTTCATGGTGAGGAAATTTCATATTCATTATAAATGTATTGATTAAATGATGTGGAAATTTCATACTTCACAATAAATGTATAACAAGAATTGCTTTTCTGTTACACTTAATTTGAATTATAGTCAAATATCTATAAATAAACTATCATCGTCTACTCTTTATTTATTTATTTTGGAAATTGGGAAAACTATGCAAAGCTATTTATTTATTAAGACTCTCATTAAATAATATTTTACAAAAATGAAGTATAAAAACCTCAAACCAATACATCATCTTCAACATTTCAACTACAAAATAATAATAATAATAATAATAACAATGTTGTCATTGGTTTAATCTTTTGAATTACATATTAAATTCCTACTTTATAACTTTTTTAGTGATAAATTGCCAAAAGAAGCTTCTGATATTACTTTCTAATAAGTCTCAAAGCAAAAAATTGATAACAGAACCGATCAATCACCAATTTGTAACCCACATATTTTGAGGCTTCAAAGACCTCAAACCAAAACATCATATTCTCACATAGTCATATCAAAGAAAAACAATTAGCAAAAAATATAAATTTACCTAAACAGTAATATCTAAAAAATAGTAATATCTAAAAGAACATTGTATCTAGAGAGCGCCAATGCTGCTACAACTAGGACACACATGAAATGAACAAAATTGGCAAAAAAAAATTGAAAACAAAAGTAGAGATAATTATAATAATACAATGAATACGGCCTGAAGACTTTTTCAAGGGTCACCCTCAGGCAGGGATTCAAATAAGGTTTTGACAAGCTTCAGACCTTTCTGAGTCCTATATATTCAGATTTTTTTGATGACTGTGATTTAATTGGTTTGAGTATTTCTCTTTTATTCTAATTAGATTCTATAAACCTTTTAGTGATATTATTTTGCTTGTTTTGTGTGCTTTTTATACGGGTTTATTAGTTTTGTTTTTAGTCTTTGTTGTATTGTTATGTTTGATTTTAACATTTTGTGTTTTAATGTTTTTGTATTTCTGTGGTATTGATTATCTCCAAGACTTCATTTTCCTGAATTTTTCAATTTCTTTTTATTCCATTTAGATTCTAAAAAAATTTAATTTTTTTGTTTTGTAAGTTTTGGTTTCATTTTGTGTGATTTTTAAATTTTTCTGGTATCTTTTTACTTAAGATATTCTTTTTCTTGGGATTTTTGGGTAACGAGAAATTGATTTTTGACTTATTGTCAGATCTCTCACAGAAAACATTCCTCATTTGAATCCCTGCCTGAGGGCGACCCTTGAAAAAGTCTTCAGGCCAGATTCATTGTATTATTATTATTATCTCTACTTTAGTTTTCAAATTATTATTATTATTTATTTTTTTTTTTTTTGCAAATATTCTCACATATTATTTACTTCAAATTTATGACTGAAATTTTTGTAATAACTTATTCACCCAAACAGTATCCTGAAATTTCGACTTTCAAAAGTAAATAATATTGTCAAAGTCATTTAAAAACAAAATTTATTTAAACTTTATTAAAGTATCTGTAATACTTGATGAGTTTGAAATTTCTAAAAACGTATACACATTTATATAAATATTATAGATATATAATTCAATCATCTGCTACATATAAAGAACATATATATATACACAAATACATTTCTTTAGATATACTTTCCCTTTTTGATAAGATTTTAGCAACCTAGAAAGCATTTACCATAGAAATTAAGCTTTCACTTCTTTTAAAAATATAAATGAAATATTTGTTAACAATTGGAGATGTGTAATTAGCAAGAAAAAGTATTATAGAACTTCATAAACATGACAATGATTTTGATCTGATAATGGACTGTGTAAACAATAATATAATAATTTCTAATGTTTAGGAAAATACAGAAATATAAAAATAACTCAAACTAATAGGAAGGGAAATTTATGTTACTATTTTATGTAAGGTGAAAAAAATTATAAACTATTCATGTTACATAATTGCACGCTTAAAAAGAAAAACATTTTTTTTAAAGTTTTTAATAAATATATTCTGTTAATCTTTTCTGGTCTCATGCCAAAATAAAAACAGCACAATGTTATTGCAAAACCAAAACATAAAAATGTAATTTAATATTTTTTTAACTTCATTAATTTAAAATTGTTATTAACAAAAAGAAATAAACTGTCAATGAACGGAAAAATAACAGCAATAATTTAAGAAGAAAAAAAAAATCCTAACATGAGATAAAGTCATTTGAAAAGGATATGAACAAGCAAATACTTGACGATAGCTCAATTAACAAAGTTTCAAAATGAAATAAACTAACAGTGGATTGTTAACTTAAATATTTATTTGGCTTTATAGTCCCTTACACCTAACGGTAATAATATCAGGTGCAATTCCATGTTTCAGATAATCAATAATTTTGAATGGCTTTAATAAAAACAATCTTTTTTATTTAGGATTTAGAATAAATATGATATTTTTTGCAAGTGTATGGTAATAAACAATTCATCATTTTTAGGATAATAGAGAAATTAAAAATATTTCACTAATCTGAATAAAATTATTTTGCTATTTTAAGAAATGTAAAAAAAATTATACAGTATTCTTGTAAGAATATTTAAAATTTATAACAATTATAATTTGCTTTTTTTTAGTCCTTATGTCAAAATAAAAATAATTACAAAAACGTTACTGCAATACCAAAAGATAAGAAGGTTATACAATCCTTTTTAAATCTTCCTTTATTTGAATATTTAAAAATGTTAATAAAAAGAAGTTTTAAATGAATAGGATAATTAACTTCCATAATTTAAGAATACGCTAAATAAAAAGCTAACGAGAATTAAAACTAAAATCCCACAAATTGTCTTTCTGAAAAATCAATTAGAGTGTCATTTTATATATTAAGGAAAGAGTTTACAAGGAAAAGAAAAATGAAGGTAGTACAAAAACTTTAATGTCCTTCTTATTAAAGGAAAAAATATTGGTAACCTATTTGTTGCAACACGACAAGTTTGAATGACATTTTGAATTGCATTATCAATGCAAAGACAATTTATATTTTAGCACTTTGTTTTACACATACATTTGATAAAATGCTTGGCCACTTTCACTGGACTGAGAAATTACAATTACTAAAGTAATATTGTTGTCTTTAATTCTAAGCAAGTTTTTTGAACATAAAGTAGATATCAATCTCCTTTATACTTGCTTTGAATTTGCTTCCCAATTTCCAAGTCGTTCCCATTTTCTGTCATATTCATCAACAACCAGCATATTACTAGGATAAGGAGCTAAACACCTTGTTGACATCAGAAATGGAAATTTACACATTACAAGTGGAATTTTTTTTGTTTATATTTCCAAACTGATTTTAGAATTTACTTTACTTCCAATAACATTTTTCAGTTTTAAACAAAAGGAGCACAAAGTACCCATTTCATCGAATCAGAGATATATTTCATACCTTATCGGGTTATCATTTGGAATTTTATAGAATGCTTTGAAAATATATGAAATAAGAACTGATTAATATGCTGACAATTAGTTTTAGTTATTATATTCAGCGCCTAGGCATTTTATAAAATAACAGATTACATACTTTGGTAGAAATGCAAATAAAGAATTATACATATACTTTCCTACAGGTTCTCTTTCCCTTTTAGATCATATTTGATGAACCTGTACACATTATTATAATAATTCAGCTTTCACTTGTTTTAAAAGCATTAATAAAATATTTGTTGACAACTGGAGACATGTAACTAATGTGCAAAAGTATTATAGAACATCATAAGCCTAATAATGTTTCCAATCTGATATTGGATTGTGTAGTCAAATTTTATAACATTTTCAGATAAAAGAGAAAAATGAAAATAACTCAAACTAGTAAGAGTAAAATTTATGTTACTACTTCATAATAAGTGAAATAATTATAAACTATTCATATAACAGTATTAAAAAATAGTTGCATAATCGCAAGTTTTTTTGTTTTTTTTTAATTCTTTCGAAGTTTAAAATAAATATATTTTGCTTTTTTTTTCTAGCCTCAAGTCAAAATAAACATAATCACACAAATGTTTTTTGTATACCAAAACATAGGAACGTAATATACGTTTTAAAACTTCCTTCATTCGAACGTTTGAAATTGTTGTTAGCAAAAAGAAAGAAACAGTAAATAATAAATAACTGCAATAATTTAAGAATATGCGAAATAAAAAGCTAACAAGAAATAAAATCACTAAAAAAATTACGAACAGGAAAAGAAATGACAACAAATTCAGTTAACTAAGTAAAGTTTCAACGCTTAAATGAGGCAAAGATTAACAGTTGATTGTTAACATAAATATTTATTCCGTTTTATGGTCGTTTACGTCTAACGCTAATAATGTCAAGCGCGATTCCATGTTTGAGGGAATCAATAAGTTCGAATAGCTTTAACAAAAAATATCTTTTTTATTCGCTATTTAGAATAAATACTATGCTATTTATAAATATATAATAATAAATAATTTGCACTCACCAACTTTCTTGAAATAATAGCACGTGTTGTTTGACAAGCTCCAAAATCCGATACAAGCAAGATTAACTGATTGATTGATTGAAATGGTATGAAAATGGGTTTTCGACAACAAAGGCCGTTATTCCCTAAAAAGAGAATTCAAATATATATTTTTAAAAAAATTCAGAGATTAGAAAAGGATCCGAAGGTACTGCTTATTAGAAAGAGCTTTTTGAATAAACGTTTTGAATAAACAACAAGAATGAATATCAGTATCAAGATTTGAAGAAAAATTTGACCAATCAATTGCTTTTTTAAAGCAAAACAAGAAGATATGTTCAAAGTTGTTTTCAGGGTGACAAACTTGGTAATGAGGATTATGAAGACCAAATCTATTAGACAGAGCGTTAATTATAATCATCCGGTTATAAAGATATGCAATTTTATCTTTAATTTTTGAACCAGGGATTAAGTGATAATATGGCGAGGGCATCAAAATAGATTCTTGATATTTGCTTTAAAAAAAAGTGACTCTTTTTTTGTAGTGAGGTTTTCTTATAAGTAGAAATTAAATCTTCTGAAGCAATCCGTTCCCGCTATGGATGTTACTGAGCGATTTTCTTGGCGAGTGCTTCTGTCTTTTCATTCCAGTGAATTTGCGAGTGTCCTGGAGATCATACCAAGCATATTTTTTTAATTTAATTTTCCTGGTCTTGAATTTAGCCAGATAATTTGTGAATGGCTATTAAATATTTGATAGTAAGGCATTTTAAAACTTGAAGGGCCGAATAGTTGTTTATCAACAAAAACAGATTTTTTCCTGTAACTGAAAGTTCATCTAGATCTTGACAAAGTACGAAGAATTCTACTGTAAATATTGAACTGATAGATTAAATTCTATAGAGAAAAAATTACGGACTAGGGATACCCACAATAGAAGTGAAATAATGAGACTTTTATGGACCAGTAGCGATACTATATTTATCTTGCAATTGTTTGCATGCAGCTTCCTCAAAGAGAGCGTTAATCACAAAACTAAGAAGAGTTTTTTGTGAAAATTCAAATCTGAAACATGAATTTCAAAACATTGTTTCAGGAAACGATGGAGTTTGGCAAGGCTATAATATAATTTGTAGAAGCATTCACTTTCAAAAAAATTTTTTAATTAGAACTTCGTCTATTTTTACTACTCTGATGCCATAATTGGAATTATGTTGATAAATAGGTGAATGAATGTCATTGGCAAGTTGGCTGAGAAAGAATTGCACGGCTAATCTTTTTACCTTTTTCAATAGCATTTCCTGACCCAAGGTTTTCATTAAAACAATATTTGAAGTCCTTTTAGGCAATCCAACCTCGTAATAATGGCCTGGCACTGATCACTTTCAAAGGGCGAATCAGAAACATAGCAATTAACGCCATGAGGGACAGATGCCGAACAGATCCAGATATGGAACATTGAAGCTAATCTAATACAATTAGCATACGTAGAATCTAAAATTTTAAGGAGAACAAAACTGGAATTTTGTAGTCATTCTACGAGATCATTACTTATATGAAATAATTTAGTTGATCCCTAAAGCATCTGATGGAGATTAAAGTCAATGAATATAAAAAAGGGGTAAGGAAAAAACAGGT
The DNA here is from genome assembly GCA_026289955.1 of Argiope argentata. Classification (NCBI taxonomy): domain Eukaryota; kingdom Metazoa; phylum Arthropoda; class Arachnida; order Araneae; family Araneidae; genus Argiope; species Argiope argentata. The sequence goes on from JAOUZG010035355.1 coordinate 2,516,127, forward strand.
AATTACGCATTAGACCGTCTTTGCCAACGGTTTAGTAACTCATTGGCGACGGATTTAAATTTGGCGATATAGATCAACGGATTACACCATTGTCGGATTGCCATAATTCGCGGTTTAGCAACTCATTCGCAACGACTTCAAATCTGACGATAAAGTTGGACGGTCTAATACATAAGTACCAAAAAAACCTTTATACATTTTCTGTATTTAGTTTTTGAGGAGTATATAATTTAACGATAGTAAAATTTAAGTCCTTTCTGGTAAACTTCAACTGCAAGAATTTCGTTGTCCTATTGTATGAAACACTAATAGGGATAATTCTACTAGATGCGTTCTTCGGAATATAGGTAATTAAACCACCCCCAAGTCACTCTTGTCTCTCTGAATAAAACAAATTTTTAGTCGAACATAGAAAGTGATCTTCATGATTAAAGAATGTTTCTTGAAAAATTCAGAAATCGGTTGAAAAAAAAGGGAGAACATTGAACCAGATTTTTTTCAGACCTCTACAATTTTACAGTACGAAATTCAATGTAAAAAAGAAACGACAAAAACAACGAAAATCTAATCCCAAATGAATTGTGCGAAGATAAAATAATTTGAAGATACACACGAAAAACAAAAGAAAAAAGAATTAAACTGGGGAATGAGCAATACCAAGAGCTAACATAAAGCCCATGCATCTAATAGCATTGGAATAATAGATATTTTGACAATCTTTTCTGAAGCTTTTTTTTCTTTTTTGATGGAGTACAAGCTAGTTGAATAAGGGGAAATTCCCAAAATATATTACCTAAGCGCCATCTAGGAAAGGCGATTTTTAAGACATCGTGGGGATTATGGGTTGATTATATTTGTGGTGAAACAAATATCTCCATGCTGTTGCTTACTTTTGCACATGCGGATTTCATAGAGGTTTTAGGCGAGAACTGGTGTCAAACAGATTTCTTGTTTGAGAAAAGTACGCTAGACATTGTAAGACGAATGATGTAAATAATGTGTATGGATTTTAATTCGAATGATTCCTTGTCGTTTTATTTATGAAGATAGAATAATAACAATCTTCTAACTGCAATTTATTTCTCAAACATTCGGAATGGCATGAGCGTGTTATAATTCTTTAAAAAAGCATGTCTAAAAATGCATCACTTAGACTTCTTTTTAAAAATATCTATTTAAAATCAAAACAAAACACAATCATCTCTTCTGTCACACGAACTCTTCTCAATAATCTTTAAAAAAGCAGTAACTCCAACGGTGGCGGCGAATTTCGCCAACCGTTTCTGGACGTTTCCAAACTCCACACCTATCTCCCAAGATAATTATTAATCGCAATTTAATGGTTATCTGAAATTAGAACATTTTGTCCACCATTGTGACGAGTTGCTGAAACGTTACAATACAAATACACTACATACGAATTGAATATCAAGTGTAAAAAGTTCAGAATTAAGAACTACAACACATATTCTAAAATTATTAATGAAAATGCTATTTAGATTCTTCAGTAGAGACAAACAGTCCATGCAACCATCTGCATCCACAAGTTCGCTTCCCGGGCAGTATTCGGTATCTAGATGATACCTTTGCAGGGCAAGAGTCCATCGTTGTAACTGTGAAGATTGAAAGACATTCTTAATGATGTAAGGTAGGGGATTATGGTCACTGATGAACCTAATATATGATCCGAAAATCTATAGTTTGAATTTTTTCAAGGCTCATTCTATTCCGTACGCACCAATCTCTATTGTTGACCACTAAATTTGTGTTTGAATCAATATCTGACTCGCATAGCAAATAGCATATTATTTTCAATTATAGCTCTGTGATAAACATGTTCCAATTCCTTTTTGATAATTATCTGAATGGATCAGGAAAGGCTGTGCAATGAGAGCGTATGAAGTTTTGTATAAATTTTTTAGTTCTCGAAAGGATTCTGGAGGCGCTTCTTTCCAGTCAAGGACTTCCAGGCATCTTTTCTGCTTCAATTCTGTGAAGGGTGAGCAATTTTTGAGTAATTTGGGATATAATATCTGTAACAGTTTAGCAATCCAAGTGAACCTTTAAGATGAGTTTTGCTCTTGGTATTTCCAATTCTTGTATTGCTCTTATTTTTTCTGGATCTGTTTATGATTCACAGAGCTCTATCATGTTCCGAGATATTTGAGTTCTCACTAATGAGCATTTCTTTGAGTTTTCAGTAAAACCAAGCTCATATAATTTTGAAGATCCAGATGTTGTAGTTGAGTATCAAAGGCGGGAAAATATTACCATTTCATCGTTGTAAATTCTTGCGAATTCACTGCATTTCTTTAAAATATTATTTAAGACTCTTTTTAAAATGTGAAAGTGCCGAATCCAAAAGATAAAACTTCTATGAGTTTAAAAAGATGTATAGTCTTTTCTTTACACTTACTTTGGGATATCCCAGTATCCCTTTAATATATCCAAAGTTGTAATGTCTTTAGTTTTACCTACATTATACATTAAATCAACAGCTGTTTCCATAGAACAATCATCTGCTTTTGAAAAAGCATTCAGAAATCGAGAGTCTATACAAAATCGCAAACTCCCATCTTTCTTGCTAATGTAGATTACTAGATGAGCCATATCGGTATCATTCTCTTCTATTAATCATGCTTCCAATAATTCATCCGACTGTACATCAACTTTTTTTCTTCAAAACCTCCGTTAACATAAAAGTATGACTTCTTCCGTTTTATATTAGTTACCAAGCGAATTTTATGTCCTTCAGCCTTGGCATTTTTTAGTTTTCCATTAAATAATCCTTGGTGTTTCTTAGTCAGTGCTTTTATCTGCTTTATCTGCTGTTCGTTTAAACGAACCAATTCTATCTCACTCGTTTTATTTTTCTCTAAAGGCACGGAATAATCTTTCTCAAGAACTGCTATAATTTATCCGAATTCTTTCTCATCCTCATAAATAATTCCCACATCATTGACTCTTATCTGGAGTTTTCGAATTTTGTCCATATGGGCTCTCTTTTTCTCATTGGGTAATTTGATTACGTGGAAGTGTGGCGAAACGACTTTGACTATTTCACCTGGCATTGTCCACCGAACATACAGTTTGTTGGTCGAGTTCAGAATGAGTAAATACACAAGATTTCTAATCATAAAGCTTTTCAATGAAGTTCCCCTAATAAAATAATTAGCGTAGAATTGTTGTCTCTTCTCGACAAATATTTTCAACAGTTCAGCCGCTTCCTCCATTTTCATTTTCAATTCCTGTAGGCATTCCCTTCCAGATTTGCTCATATTCGTAGGTAAAGAAATCTCTCTAGACCAAGTTGATTTTAGCACTGCAAAAGGACCTCTTGTATGTCTTCTATACATTAACTGGAACGTCGAAACTACAGTTGTACAGATGGAACTTCACGGTAAGCAAATAGAAGAAATGGAAAGAGCTTATTCCAATTTGCCGGATCAGTTTTTATCACATCATGTAACTTTGTAAATTTCAGCCAAACCAATACTAGCAGGATACCCAGGACATGAAAATTTTAGATGACATCCTAATCTTTTCTAGAATTCTTGGGTGAGTTTTGATATAAAATTGGTTCCCTGGTCACTAGAAATAATATTTGGAATGCCGGTTCTCATAAAAACTTCTAGTAAGTCATCGTAAGCAGATTTTGCTTTCAAACTTCTCGATGGTAATGCTACATGACAGAGGGAATGTTGGTTCATTAAGCATACATATTTAAATTTTCTTGCTGAAGGAGGCTCTATAGGTCTAATTATATCAATATTTACTTGAAATGATAATTCAGGTCTTAACACAGATATAATCGGGATTTTATCAATTTTTTTTCTCGGGACTCTTTAATCGACAATCTTTATACGTTTTATAGAATTTTTCCAAAAGACCAGGCCATAAAAAGAATAACGAATTTTTTCTTTGGTTTTCGCATTTCCACGTGAGCCTCAAAAATCAATTCATGAGCTAGCTGCAAAACTTATTCTCATGTATGTTTAGGAAATACCTGTTGGTTTACCGTTTGTATTAAAATTTTATGCCTATGGTAGAGGAAATAATAAAAAAAAAGGTCAAATTGTTTCCTTTTTTCCTTGAAGGCAAGCATCCTTTAGGAATTCATAATTCTCTGCCTTTTTCGTAGTTTTATTACAGTTCTTTGGTTGACTCAATTTCAGCTTCCAGTGTCCTCAAATCGTTAATAATTTTATTGTCTTCGCCGTTCTTACTGGCATGACTAGTGCTGTTCATTTTCTCCGGCGCGTTAATACATTAAGCAATAACTCATTATACTTACCATTTAATATTACTAAAGGATATATTATGCTTTAGTTACATCCCTTTCAATCAAAATTAAATCCTGTAGCAAACCAATTTCCTCTATTATGTTTTTATCTACTTTGAGTACACACATAGCTTTAACTTAATATAATTTGGCTTCCCAAAGAATATTTACAAATGGTTGAAGAATATATTTAAATGCTTTTATAGTATTTCCCATCTTTTTGTAGGTGCTCAAAATAAGCAATATAAAAGTTGAATTATCCCTTTTTTCTTCAATATATCCTGCTAGAAATGGTATCACTAATTAATACTATGCCTTACCTATCATACTCTTTAATACATTAAGAGTATGATAGATAAGGCATATAAATTGAATGAGCAATTAATCTAGATTGTAAAACTTAATATGTTCCTTTAATGCTGTTACCATTGTCGTAGGCCTGTTCTCTACAATTCATAATATCTAAATCCAGCTCATTTAATATTTGCAACAGAAATTTGGCTAGTCCTTCCCCAGCCACATTAGTTAGTTTATTCAACCTTAAAAATGCCTCATATTTATTATTTTCTTTCAATATTTACGTATCTAATGATGTTCCACAGAAGGATCTCGTGTAGATAACGTGCTGGTTTTGCTCCATAAGTGATCGTTTTCAATTAATAAATTTGAACTGGTTCATTTAGGCCCCATTTCCAAAGGAATTTCTAAAACTGCTTCTAATGAGAATTTATTTCAGTTTGTTTAACATTTGTCACATGTCACAACTAAAGAAATAACGATGTTAACGTGCACGAAGTGTTATAGAAAATAAAACTTCTGGAATTCTTTACACAGAATTGCATCATTAAGGGATATATAAGTGGGAGTCTAAATAAATCTTCGAAAAAAATTAGACTCTTCAGATAGAAGGGTTTTATTGGCGTGATGTCTAGGGGTTTTTTAATATTTACGGGTTAGTTTCTAAACCAAAATTAAAATAATACAAACGAAGGATGAAGAGACTTCTTTAGAAAAATAAAAAAAAAATTATTTAGAGTTAAAGGGGAATATTTACAGGGGGAGTATTTACAGGGAAATATTAAAAAGAATTAAAACATGGAGATATTTAATAATCAGAAAGTTAGATTATTTCCTCTAGGAGGACGTTAGAGGTGGGAAACATTATGACTGAAAATATACATTACCGCGCATCCGCTGAGCTTTGCGGGAACAGCTGACGCGTGAAGACATGCGTCTTCTCTGGACGAAAGTTCGTGGGCCTCTGGTTCAAAGTTAATTGGGACAGACTTTCAAAAGACCGATAGGTGGCGTTGTTCTGGAATGTAAAACTAATTAAAAATTATAGTCCTCTGGGAAATAATCTAACCTTTACAACTCTTGCTTTGGATTTCATATATCATCGGATGTTGATAAAACAAGATGAAGGCAGATGTTGGCCAATTAAAATGGTTCTGTTGGATATCCTACATATAGTATATATATTTATTTAAGTAACACAACAAAACTCCTCGTGTACCACAAAGTATTCTACGAGAGAAATATTTAGATTAGTTTTTGTGGGTCATTGAAAATTACTCTTAAGAGACGAGCGTGATTGTTAGACCAAAGTACACCACCAAAGTCAGGTGCAAAAAAGAACACAGCATCAGATTTTATTTCATAAAATTACAAAACTTCTTCCATATAATCTATTCTTTAATCAATTCTATGTAAAGAACATTTGTTGTCACGGTCTAGACGTATCCAGGGTTGATCCCGGCGTTTGGATTCAATGGTTCTAGAAACTTCTAAATTTACATTTTCAATATTTTGTTGGAACTTCAGCGGAACAGAATATCTACCACGAGTTTTCTAATGTGCGTTCTTTCAAAATGATCTTCACAATATGAAAGTCAATCTTTAAATTTAGTTTGCTCATCGGAAATATTTTCCGTTTCCCAAAAAAGAACGTAGGGTATCATCTAAGTTACTTACACCCTTTGAAAGGAAACAATTATTTGGATAGCCAGATTCATCATTATATAATCTTGCGACAATAAATCCAAATTTAGATTATACTTATCTGAAATTACAGCTAGGTAATTTTATTTGGTTTGGACCCAAAATATCAAAAAAGAATTATTTCCCATCAGCAAATCTCTGACGGTAGATAAAAATCTTTATTCGCGAGAAAACAATTGGAGGAGCTATAAGTTCCGAAATATTTATCTTTTTTGATGGATACTATTTTTATTATCTCTGGAGTGAGGAAAAAAATCCACATCCTTCAAATGAAATGTATCATCAAAGTTTGAAACATCTGCCTCTGTAAAATGATTAATTCTTGAAAGAGAATTATTTAGACTTGTACGGAGGAGTTTGTTTTTATTTTATTTAATCCTAACGTATCTCTCTGCCTACAACCTTAAATAATTATTTTCTGAAGCTGAATCAAAAACACAGCCAAGATTTATTTTCCCATTTGGATCATGAATAAAAATCATAGCCGTATTAAACAATCCTTTGCTAGTAGAACCGCTTTTGGAAGTCAAGGTCACTGATGATTCAGACGCTTCGCTCGCTGCATGAGAATTTAATCTTCGATTTATAATCAGTTATATATTTATCTTCACATAGTAAGATATTATGCATTGAGTTAATATTTTTTTCTTTTTGCACTTTATGCAGAAAAAAGAGGTGTGGCAATTATTAGAATGATTTGTTGATAGACAGCAATTACATACAAAGTTTAATTTAACAATTTACTTATTTTTAGGCATTGAAAGATTTTTGAATTTATCACAATTGTATAAGGGTTGATAAAAATTACTTTCATTCATGACTCATTTTTTATTTTGCTTGTTTTTGGATTAAGGGATGTAACTCTAGACGAATCATTTTTTCCACTGTTATCTCGTGTTCCGCTTTACAAAGGTAGGAGGTGAGCAATAGCTTTTGTACCCCTGATCGCCTGAGGGCAGAAGTCTGATTTCTAGGTCATATGCGCCACAAACTCTTTTTCTGGGACGGATTTTATACGTGCATTTCATTCATTCACAGATCGTAAATTGGAACAGAGAAAGATCACCTCTGACCCAGTACCCCCAGTGGTATTACTCTCGACATGGACACAATCGATTTAACGTACGCCAGCCACCACACATATGGAGAGTCTGACTGGCAGGTTCGAACTCGCAGCCCAAAGGGTGCAAATCCAGCACCCTACCAAGCAGCTATCTCGGCCCATTATTTACTGAAAACGGAAGTCACCTTTTATTTTGTTTGGATTATTTCTTTATTGATAAATCTTGTTTAATAACAGATTCTAGCTGTACGCATCTTAATTACAAAAATGAAAGGGTTTTTTTTGAAACTGGGAACTTTAGTAGTTATTAGAATTATTTGGATTAATCTTTGAGATTATTTATTATTCAACGCATGTGATATTATAGCATCAAATAAAGAATTAGATTCATATTTTAGATTTTTTAAAGATCGTATATGATTTTATACAGTATCAATTAATGATTTTATTTGAGTAGGATTTTCATTATGAAATTTGTTAATCGAAAGCATTTCGGATATCCGTAAAAAAGCAGACTGTGAAACATGAAATAACTCTTTCGTTGAGGAGTTTGTACACAAGCGCAATAGGGCATTCTGGAAGTCTATGAAAATCTTGTTTAGAAGTTGTAGTGTACGTTATTGAAACTCATGCAAATATATAACTTTAAATAGACATAAAAGAGTGATTACTTTAAATTTTTACACCGATGCAGAAATTCGAAATTGATATTTTGTGTTGAAGTGAATAGAGGTGGGGGGGGGAACTAATCAACATATATGAAACATGCGATTACTATAAAAGGTATTGGGCATATCACAGTGTTTCATAATAATTCATTATTCTGATAAATTATAGACAGAAAATAAAGTCATTTGATGTATTATAACAGCATAATTAAGTATATATAATATATAAATTCAATCTACCTTTAAACCTACGTATGTGCAAGGAACTAATGGTTATGAAATTTACAATCTCAACTATCATAATATGTAGAGCCACTTAAAACGAGAAATTGGAATATTTAATAATTGTTTCATAGAATAGTATTGCATTCATTTAAATCTAGATTATGCGTAATAATTTCTACATGCGGATGGCAAAATATTAAAAATAATTATAATGTTTTGTAATCGTATATGTTTACCGTACAGTGTTCTTAGATAGTTAAATCATAGCCATGATAATAATTGAAAATAATAAAACTTCTCCGGTTTTTTAGACAAAATTTTTAAGAGTTCAAATCCAGCCTGACAATGCCTTGTTGATTCAAATCAAACTTCCAATGTAGAATGTTGCTGAAGATTTTTCATATCTATTGCTGTTAAGTTTAAAAAGCTATAATATAAATAAAAAGCTGTATGCATTAAATCTGGCAAATTTACAGTCAAAAGAAATTTCATACTAAGCTCGAAAACTATTTAACGTTCTATTTTGAAGCAACAAACGACTATTTTGGGAAATTCATCGTAATTTTTAGCCGCGTATGATGATGAGGACGTACATCTGAGTTTGGATAAATGAAGACGTACTTTTGCCATGCACCCACATCTTACCAGCAAAAAACCGTTTAATATAGGCCAGATTCAATGTGCATATAGTTCATGTTCACGACGGGTCTTAAGTGGCCTTCTGAACGTCGGCACCTGTCTTTGTCTCATGAAAATATTCAGCAAAAAAGGAACGAATGTAACAGAAAGTTTAGAAGTCAGTTATTAACAGCCCAACAGAAAGGGTATTAGTGTTTGATTTAAAACAATTACTTCCAACGTCTTACATATCTGTTGATTTCGTTTTCAAAAATAGTTACTGTTTAGCTACAAATTTGCAGTGTATTATTACTCCCAGATCGGGACGGGCCGATTTTCCATTTATCAAAAAAAAAAAAAAAAAAAAAAAAGAAGTTAAACACACGTAAAAAAATTCACAAAAAGTATTTAATAGGGCGAAAATCAAGGTCAAAGAAGGAAGACTTCCGGAAATGAGCTCACACTTCCGGTCCTCTCCCCTTAATGAGATAGAATCGTCGAAAAGTGGTCATCTCAGAATACTGAAATGAACAGTAATATAGTCCAGATACAGTTTCCTGCAAAATTAACGAATTGCTTATACAGAGTCTATTTCCTTTTCAGATACTCATTATTTCTGTCTCTATTAATATATACACTTTACTAGGTACAAAGAATTCTGGATCTGTTAACTGGACGTATGGGGGAATTTTTATTCCTTCCAAATCAATAGATCTCAACAGCATTTGATATGTGATTTTCCAAATGATTAATAAATCTAGCGTTGCTGTAAAGGGACGAAAAACAGACGAATAAAAAACGTGAAAGTGTTTTTTCTTTTCAATTAACCGGAAATCCCCGAGACTGGAATGTTTTTTCTTTCTTTCTTTAAACCAAGTACATTGACGAAATCAGATGCCATCAAGTTATACATGCTACCTAAGTTCAATAGAGCCCTACCCTTTCTTGCAGTTCTGAACCGTTCCAAAACATATACAAAAGCCTACACCAAAATTAGCCCCCCCCCCTCTTTTACCTTTTGCTTGCTAACAGGATATCAGGGGGGAAAGAAGAGAGGTTGTGACTGTTGGGGTCGACCTTGGATTCGTTGAAGAAGATGAGTCATCGCTTATTGCTGACATCTGCATCCGGTGTCATAAAGCATCATGCTTGCAATTAAAACCAGCGTATTTCGATTTGCATGAAGCAATTTTATGAGAACATTCATTCACGAAATTCAATCACAAAGGTGTGGGCTTTTTTTTTCGTATTGTTTTGAGCGAATTGCAAAAACTGATCCATTTTTGCGATGGTTGATCATCGTTTTTACGCAACACACAAATCTTGGAATTGTTACATGATTTTACAAATAAACTTCGAACTGTTCATTCATTTTTCTGTTCACGAACATTGGAATATTTAGTTTTGTAAAGAATATTGTGCCCAATGGCATTTAAGATTTGACATCTTTCTAAGAATTCCATGAAGTCATCAAAACAGGAACTTCATTATTTTTATTTAAAAATAGCAATTATCACTATAATTATTGTTATTATTCTTTAGTGCATAATCCAAACATGATTTCGAAAATGTTTTAGCAGTTGATTCATTTATCGATGATCAACACATCTTAAAACATCATTCAGTAGTCAATTTTGGTTATGGTTCATAATTATTTTTGATTTATTTCGGCTATTATTTTATTTTGTTATGATATTTAAATAGTATTGTGAAAACTTATTTCCAGTATCAATGTGACACATTTTATGAATTATTTTGAGAAACATCGATTAACTGTTCATTTTTTAACACTGCCATAGGTTTATCGTTCTATATCATTGCTTGATATGATTAAATACAAATTTGAAATGTGTGTGATTGATTTGTGGTGATATTGTCGATGATGCAATTATTACTCGGACTTTCGTTAATCAAGAGAGTAAAACATAAACAGAAAAGTCACTGAATTGCTTATTGGTTTATGAGAATATTGTATATTCAACCACCGTGTTCAGAAATTCATCTCTAACTTTTTACTCTAATAGCTTAAATGATCTTCGTACTTATACTCTAAATAAAAAACTCTTTTTAATGACAATAAATGCCGTTTTTATTATATGAAAAACTGTAATCATTGAACCAAACTCAAAAAAACGAAAGCAAAACACATTCACTAACTCCATGACAACAACAACA
>JAOUZG010035355.1:2527558-2540973 GCA_026289955.1 Argiope argentata
TGAATCCGCAGATACAACTGTTAAAGGTCTATCATTCAGTATAGCTTCACAATGACACAAAACTGTGCTCATCTCCTCATAAGTGAGACAGGCTCGTCCCAGAATTTTCCGTAATATTCTCTTCATCATTCCTATGAGCCTTTCCCACCAACCACCCCACCACGGGGCGCCCGGAGGGATGAACTTCCATGTAATACTCTCGTTTATACCTTTCTTTGAAATTTCATCGAAATCAATGGAAGTAAGCACATTACACGCCCCAACAAAATTGGTTCCATTATCGCTATAAACAATTGATGGTTTCCCTCGTCTAGAAACAAAACGATTAAATGCTTGGAGAAAGGTATCTGTGGTTAAGGATGTAACCAGTTCCAAATGAACGCAGCGATACACCGCACAAGTAAATAGGCAAATCCATGCTTTTTTGCAATCTCTTAAAAATATAGGTCCAGCATAGTCTATCCCTGTTATCTGAAAAACTGAGGCATCCTGTACTCGATCTCTTGGAAGCGGTGGTGCTGGTGGGTTGATATTCTTATTTGAATAACGTTTGCAAGTAATGCAAGTTTTTAAAACGGAGGAAACAACTCTTCTTCCGGATAATATCCAAAATCTTTCTCTTAAAGAATTTAGGACATGAGAAACTCCAACATGCCCTTTTAACTTATGTTCTTCCATTATTAGACGTTTTACCAGATGATGATCACTTGGCAAAATAATTGGTGTTCTGAACTCAGACGTATCATTTCTTTGAAATATTGCAGATTTGGTTCTTATAATTCCATGATCAATGAACGGATTAAGACTTATGATCCGTTTATCTTCTATTCCATGAAGTGACTCCGATTGTATCAAATGAACCAAGAGCATTTCAGCTTCATTTATCTCTAGTACAGTAAGCTCATCCTTTTTCTTAATTTGATGTTTGCAGTTGTAAATAAAGCGACGTATCCATGCTACAAGTCTGATTGTCTTGCGATAACTTGAAAATCTAGTAGAAACTAAACTGGCATTAAGATTCATTAAGGACGATATTATCTTTTTCTTCCTCTCCATAGCTATTGCTTCTTCATCGGCACTAAAATCCTCTTTTGGCCATTCTTCCGGTGATAAATATAGCCATTCTGGGCCTTCCCACCACTTAGACGCAATTAGATAAGAAGCAGAGCATCCTCAACTGGGCAAATCTGCAGGGTTCAAAGCTCCTGGTACGTGCCTCCAAGATTCAATACGAGTCAACTTCTTTATTTCTTTAATTCTGTTGTGAACAAATACATCCCATACTTCATTTCTTTGTATCCAAGCCAGTACAGTAGACGAATCTGTCCAAAAATGAATTTCATCAGCTTCAAATTCATCCACTATGCTGGATGCTAAACGTGCACATATTGTTCCAACCGATTGACTGTTGTTTCTTTCCTCCCACTGGGAGCAACTCTCGATTTAGCTTGCAGCAAATGGATTTGAACATTATCTTTTGTTTGCACTCGGATAAAAGCCACAGCGGAATATGCAAATTTACTAGCATCGCAAAAGAAATGAAGTGAGACATTTTCAGCCTCAAGATCACAGTGTAACCATCTTGGTATCACTAATTTTTCCAGACATTTCAAACCATTCAGCCATTTACAAAACTGTAACTTGGAATTAGAGTCAACTTCTTGATCCCAAGATAACTTTTCCTTCCATAGGTGCTGAAGTAAAAGTTTTGGGATAAGAGTTACAGGGCATGCTATTCCTAATGGATCAAATATTTTGTGTACAGTGGCTAGAATCTCTCTTTTGGAAAGTATTCTTGGCAGATCAAAAGTGATATGAGAAACATTTAAGCAAAGGCAATCTTTACTTCGTTCCCAAATTATTCCTAAAACATTCGTTGTACTTGATGAATTATCTGTGGGATCACTGTACTCCCAACCACGTAATTCTAGCTTTCTTGTAGCTAAAGTATCTGAAGCAACTTGAATGAACAGTTGCAATTCTAATTCACTTTTTACGCTTGTTAAACAGTTGTCTACATAAAAGCTCTTCTTTAATTGCTCAATGATGTCAACTTCATACTTTGGTATTCCATTTAGTTTTTCAAAGTCGATTCTAGAAGGTAATGAATCACAGAAACAAGCAAGAAGGGACTACTAGTAACCCCCAAATACTATTCTGCAATGTCTGTAATGCTTCAGTTCTCCATCACTACCATACCATAAAAATCTTAGATAGTCTTTATCCTTAGAGTGGAGACTTATTTGCAGAAATGCTTTTCTTATATCGGCTGAAACTCCTATTCGATTCCTTCGAAATCTATGAAGAATTGAAGGAATCAACTCTATAAGGTTCAGTCCTTTCTCTAGACAATCATTAAGACTAGGTGACCCCTTATGTTTAGCCGATGCATCAAATACCGGCCTGATTCGTGTGGTGCTATTTTCTTTAACCACATGTCTATGTGGTAGATAATGACATGGGAAATTAATTTCATTTTTTGGTATTTCTTCTATGATACCTTCCTTTTCCCAACAATTGAAAACTTCTCCATAATCATCATAAAGTTTATCAGCTCTCAGTCTTCTTACAGTAGAAGATAATCTTTTAACTGCCAAGTCATAGTTATCCTCCAGTGGCAGATGATTATCAAGCCACGGCAAACTGACTTGAAAACGTCCTTTTTCGTCCACTTTAACAGTTGACAAAAAGTAATCTCTTGCCTCTTCTTGAAGTTCGATTTTATTTTTCTTCTCCGAGGGATCTAGAATTCCTAGTGAATCTAAAGACCATAGATAGGAAATCAACATCTCTTTATTCAACATGGAAGTGGCGAGCAGAGTTGTATTATCTGAGATCTCCTTCATACCATTTTTACCAAAAACTGTCCATCCAAGTTTCGTCTCTATGGCAGCAGGACCCGATGTAAGCAGTTTAAACCCTCCAGTCATTAGTTTGCCTGCAATGTCAGCGCCGATAAGAATTTCTATTGGTCCTTCATTTTTATCACAGTAAAAAATTTTGTGCTCTCTGAGCTCTTTAAGCCAGGCACCTTTACCAACTGGTGGTATACTATTACAAATGACATCTTGGCCAAGAGCCTTAAAATTACAATGATATGTTCCATCGGCTTTGGATAAAAACACCGTAAAAACATCATGGTTTATATTATCAGTACATGTTCCGCCAAATAATACATGGCTCAATTTTTCTTTACTCTCACTCTCAAATTGCATCTCATTTGCAGTACTTTTTAAGATATATGATCTTTGTGAAGCAGAATCTATTATTGCACGAGCCTGGCGTTTTTTATCTCGACCTCTTAAAGTAACCATGAGAGTTTGTAGTAGCACATCTGGCGCTCTCGCCAAATTGGCGAGAGTTTCATCTCGTTGAGGTACTATATCTTTACTGTCATCTTCTCTAATTTTAACACTATCTGAATATTTTGATGCAGCTGGGACATTTCTGCATAAAAGTATGTGATGTTTCTTCCCACAAATTACACATGATGTTTTCTTCCTGCATTTAGCTATTACGTGCATTCTATCTAAACACAAAAAACAACTTCTGCTATTCATAACCGCCTTTTGCCTTTCATCGAATGGCATCTTTCTAGCTTTAAAGCAATCACCAGATTCATGAACTCCGGCACAAAAAAAACATGCATTTGAATGTAGATCCGATGTTGCTATAAGTGTTGAAGCGGAAGATGTTTGAGAAAAATCTCTACGGTTTTTAAAACCAAAATTCTTAGTATTCCCGTGCTTAGGAATTTCATACTTAGTAAAACATTTATTAGCTATACTTACTCGCTCTTCTCCTTCAATCTCATCGAGTAAAAACGAAAGCAAACCATCTAAATCCATGCGATGGGTTGACTCTTTTTTAGCATCTTGTTGACTACTTTCGATTTCTCTGTTGCTGCGATTAATAGCTCGGAATCTTTGCCATGCTCTTAGAGTATCATCCGGCAATGAAGATTCGACTAAAGGATATAGCATTGCAGCATATTTATCGCGTGCAGCACCCAACACTTCTAAAGCTCTAAGCTTTGATTCCAAATTATCATAAAGTTTTCTTAGGGAAAACTTCTGCGACGAATTTTTTAATAGCACTAAGGAGAGGAGATCTCTAACATAGAAATCTATAAGAAGGTCTTCTTTACCAAAACGGGATTCCAGCTGCTGTAAAGCTTTACTATAGCTTTCACCACCGGGAGGAAAACTTTTTATTAATTCTTCAGCGGACGATCCTTTTTCCATAGATTGTAACAGATAAGCAAATTTGTCATGATCATCCAAGTTCGGGTCAGAATCAATCTTTTTTAATTGCCCCCAAAATTCTAACCAATTTTTGATATTTCCATCGGGAGTCGGGAGTTTAAGTTTAGGATATCGAAGAACAGCATTTTGAGCAAAACTATCATTTATAACAGAATTATTATCTTTTTCGGCTAAAAGACAAATTAACTTAGATTCTGCTATTCTCCATTTGTCAATATAGCTTTCTGATTCATCAAACTCACTATTTATTACCGTTTCATTATAATCAGTTTTAAAAAGTTCTTCTCGATAAGTCTCTTCTAACTGCAACATAGGTTTTGCTTTCTCTTTAACTAACTTAAGTTTAGAAATTTTTTCATCTAGCGATAAATCTTCCTCACTTTTCTCGAAATCATTTAAAGCTCTTGTAAACAATCTCCTGAACTGAGATCGTTTCGACTTAAGATCATCCATTTTGAATAAGCAAAAGAATCGTACTTACAGAAAAGAGTCCTGTCGCGGACGCCAAATGTTCAGAAATTCATCTCTAACTTTTTACTCTAATAGCTTAAACGATCTTCGTACTCATACTCTAAATAAAAAACTCTTTTTACCGACAATAAATGCCGTTTTTATTAGATGAAAAACTGTAATCATTGAACCAAACTCAAAAAAACGAAAGCAAAACACATTCACTAACTCCATGACAACAACAACAACGTTGCCAGTTTTGAAAACACAACTTGCAAAAACATAGATAATAAAAATAGATAGTTAATTACAAAATACATAATGTAATCTGAAATTATTAGAGTCAAATATTTAACACACCGAATAAGGATCAAGACAGGGATTTTAATTTTACCTCGTTAGAAAGTGCATTTAATATTAAAAAGATACTTGAGAAGTTTAAAACAGAAATTTTATTAAATTTATTAGGGAAAAGAGCTTCTAATATATTGTTACGTTTTTAGCGTAGCGGGTTCGGATTGAATGGACTTTAGTTGAGGACAGCACAAACAAATTTATTTAAAGCTATTTACAGTTATTTACAGGTTGACTTGGAAAAGTAAAACTTCAGAAAACACAATCCAGCAATAATCAGTCACTTACAGCGTAAATGCAAGTCTTACGCACAATAAACACAGTTTGCAAAACAGCTATAGTATAGCACAGCAACAGTAAATCACAGCGAGCTCAATAACACAGCGTTAACAGCAAACGCAAACACAGCTCACTAATCCTTTAGTCCAGCGAGACGCTTTTCATTTCAGAGCAAACTCTCGACTAACTAACTCACACCGGCTACTCGTCCTTATATAGCCGAAAAAGCGCGTGCGCTGAATCTCGCGGAAATTCTCAAAACAACGCGCACAATCTAGCGGCTACTAGACTATTCCTTTCGCCAAACCAATCAAGCTGGCGCGAGGCTCCTCGCCAACGTCGCCATCTTTGGCGAGTTTTCGTGCCGCTCGCCCGCTTGTAACAATATTGCTGTGAATGATTTAAATAAATATGACGAACTTAAATCAATTGTATTAAGAGAATTCGAATGAAAAGCCTAAGCGGTGTTAGAGAATATTGAAAAATTCTTCTAGAGATAACGAAATTCATGTACAATTCGCGTCACGCTTAATAACGAGTTTTGAATATTATTTAAGGTTAAGAGATGTAACAAATTTCGAGATCCTGAAACAATTGATAGTTTTGGATAAATTATTCCAAACGCTAGATAAAGAAACAGCACCTCATATCAATATCAAGCAAAACGAAAAGTAGTTTACACTTCTCGAATTAGGAAAAGAATGTGATCTGTATTTTGCTTCCAAAGGCAAAATTATAAGTGCTACATAAAAAGTGCTAAATTATTGCAGCAAATTTAAACCGGCATTACAATTTTTTCAATGAATTGAAAAATAAAAAGTATATATTTAAATGTAATCTGTTATGCATATTTCAATGTACCATGTCAGAACATTATTTCTTGAACGACCAAGCACCACGTGCTCGTGCAAGTTAAATTATATTTTTATTCATTTTAATCGTTTCATTGAATTAGTAATTTTAGTATTGTAAACGATTAAAAAAACTCTGTCTCGCATTTATTGTTTAAAAAATATCACATTTTTTATTTATTTCATTTCATATAATCACGTGCTCAAAATGCCACTTTTCTAGGTTTTTTTTTGCTGTAGTCATTAATTTGCGTTTTGTAATCAAATCTTTTGTAAAGGCAATGTCAACACGTTATTAAAAGTTGATTTTTTGAAATGCTTGTGCAGATAATAAAATTTTTATTTTTCGCCTACGGATTTTTGTTGACGTCCAAAAAATGCATCCCCAAAACAACATCATGTTTTGGCATGATAAAAATAGGGATTTAAGTCTAAAGAGTGAGAATCGTCAGTTACTTACTTGTCCTCAAATATGAGATTTTGATCTTCGCTTAGATGTAGTACAAAAATAAAATCGTCTGCTTGCAATATGTATCGCGGATTTAAATTGCTCCATAAAGAAATTATTTATGTGGAAAAGCTCACAATAAATCTCTTAATATAATATACTTTCCGAAAGAAGCAAAAAATGTTTCGTCTTCGAATATAGAAATCGCTGAAGTCATAGATAATAAGCAATCAGAGGGAATTCGGGTCAAGGTTCGGTCCTCCCCCCTCTCCCCGAGTACGCCTTTCGTTACCACTAATCTAATCGTAAAAATAAATATGGTTTTGTCTAGTGTAGAATGTCGAATAAAAGACGATGTAAGAAGTGAAGAGCCTCTTGGATAACAGCTCAACAGTATTATCTCTGAAGTCAGAATTGTATGCAGAGGCTATCACTCAAAAGCGAAAAAATAAATCAATCTATTTCCTGCGTTCATAATGCCTCGCTGGTAATTAATCGCAGAGTTTCAACTGTGTGTAGTAAAAATAAAAGTTTCAGAAGAAATGTTTCAATGTTAGTGGCATAAAAAAAACCGGATTTAATGCCAAATAAGATGATAGATATTAATATTCTAGGAAAAAGTAGATATTTTATTTGGCGCTGAATACTTTTATGATATAATAAAGCTTGGAAAATTAAATGCTAAAAATGAGGAAATTTTAGGAAATTAAATCTAAAAAAGACGTTACTATATGGGTATATTATAGAAGGTAGCGTTTCGAGTTAAGATATATCGAATTCTAACTTTTGCAGTTTAATATGTGAAATCAAGGAAGTAAATGCCAACTTAAGAAAATTTTGTGAGATTGAGGAAATAGCGAATTTCTTATAAGTAAAGAGCATGCTATTTGTGAGCAGCATTATAACGCAAGGACAAAATATTTGAGGCAGGAACATTTACTATGCCGAATGCTTTTTAGAGAGCATTGGCAATTAGGGTAGAACGGAAATGGTTCGAATTTTCTTATCGCGTCAGAACATGATGTTGTTTTTGGAATGAGATTTTTGGAGTCAACAAAAACCAGTAGGCGAAAAATAAAAATTTTATTATTTACACGAGCATCTCAAAAAATCATCTTTTAATAACATGTAGCTTTTACATTTATAAAAGCTCTGATTAAAAAAAATAATTAATCACTACAGCAAATAAAAACTAGAAAAATGTCATTTTGAGCACGTGATTATATGAAATGAAATAGGAAATGGGATATTTTTTTAAACCATAAATGCGAGACAAAGTTTTTTGGATCGCTTGCAATGCTAAAGAGATTCATTCAATGAAACCATTAAAATGAATAAACATGTAATTTAACTTGCAAGAACACGTGGCGCTTAGCTGTCCAAGAAATTATGTTCTGACATGATACATTGAAATATGAATAGGAAATTTCATTTTATTCTTTTTTAGATTTTAGTTTAGTAATAATGCGGAAAAGTTGCCTTTTAGGTTCAAAAACAATATTTAGAAATTTGGATGCAACGTTGCATTATCTTAAAGTGCCACAAAAAGCCTAAAATTTGTAAAATAATTGAAAAAAAAATGGAAATTTCTAAAGACGGCGTTTAAAATTTTTTTTCTTTGATTTTACTTTGGTAGTAGTGTGTAAAAGTGCCTTTTAGGTACAAAAATAATTTTTAAAAATTTGGTTGCTATACTACTTTATCTTAAACTGCTGCTAAAGCTTGAAATTTGTAAAATAATTGAAAAAAAAATGGAAATTTTTAAAAAAGGTTTTTAAAATTTGTTTCTTAAATTCTACTTTGATGATTGATTTGATTTGACCTTTTAGGTTCAAAAACAATATTCAAAAATTTGGTAGTAATATTGCATTATCCTAAGGTACCGCAAAAAACTTGAAATTTGTAAAATAATTGAAAAAATGGTCATAAAATATTTTTTTATTTGATATTTCTTTGATAATAGGACAAAAAAGTTGCCTTATTCGTTAAAAAAAATATTTAAAAATTAGTTTGCACTATTATATTATCTTAAGGAGCCACAAAAAGCCTGAAATTTTTGAAAAAATTGAAATTTTAATAAATGGCTTTTAATTTTTTTCTTAATTTTATTTTGGCAATTATGGTGAAAAGCTAGTTCCAGATTCAAAAAGAATTTTAAAAACTTCTGGTTGCAATACAACAATATTTCAAGGTGCCGCAAATAGCTAAATGTTTGTAAAAAAATTAAAAAAATTATTAACTTTGATAAAATATTTTTATCAATTTTTCGTTCATATATTTTTTTTCAACTATGTTACACTTAAAAAAGGTTATTAATTACAAAATATAATAATAATGATAAGTATTTTTAATTTAGCGTTTATATTTTGAGTTTCTTTACTTCTATATCCTTAGTGATTATAAATATTACAGCAGCAAAATGCTTGTTACTACTTCATAGCCATATTAAACTGTTTTTTAAAATTAAATTTTGGGATATCCACTCGTGAACCAATTTTTGCTCTTATACATCTTTCTCTTGCGGTTGATTCATAGACATTTTGAGCCGATTCGGCCACCAGTCTCACAGCTCTTTCCACCGTTCACGTATGACAAGGAAGCCGGGGAAAGTAGATAAGCGAGTTTCTTATACTGTTTGGTTCAGCTTCAGAAGCATTCTGTACTGAGTTTTCACTTAATATTAAACCTCATAGGCTGTTGGTAATTTTATTGTTTTTTGTCTGTCTGATGGATTTTGTTGGTCTGACTCTTTTTTTTTATAAAGAACTTAGTTGTTCTTTAGAATTGCCATTTTCGTGAGTAATCGTCTCTGATGTACCAGTATTTTTTGCTCCTTCTTATTTAAACCTAACAATTCTCTGTGGTTCTTTACTCTCTCTTGTTTCTTTCTTCTTTCTCCCTCAAAACGCTTGTGATGACGATATCAATATTACCTATAACCATTTTCCTGTTACAGTATTGATCGTTTAGAACATTTTATTCTATAATTAGCATTTTTAAAAATACAAGTCACCGATATCAAAGAGACGCGTAGCTTCTTCTCTGAATTTTGTGAGGTTGGAATTAAACTTGTGTGAATATTTCCTGTTTTTAGACTTTAATAAATTCTTTTATTTGGCAAACTTTTATCATTTGCGAAATTCATTTGCCAGAAGCAACGGGAATAGAAGCTCTTGACCCTATTTGTTCGATCACCAGTGGGGACCAGTTATGGGAACTAAGGTATCACATATTTCGCTTGCAGAAGGATCTTTCTATGAAGAAATTTTGAGGTTATGTCTAAAACGACAGTAGCACTAGATTTGTCAGTAGTGTATTCAATTTGAATCAATCACTAAAATTGCTCATAAAACATTCCGACAGTTGTCTTGTGTTCATTAATTTAAACTGAGCTCTTTTTACTCACAACAAAGCACACTATCACAAACTAACAAATCGGTTATGGTATTATCGGTTAAATAAAAAAAAAGAAGAGAAAACTGACTGCAGAAATTTTTTGATCATTTGAACATACAACTAAAACAATGAGATATTTAATTATTTATCAGTTACAAATTTCTCTTAATAGTGAAATCTTAACTGGTAAATATCAAACCGATCCTCTGGAAGATAGATTTGGCCAATACAGGCGGCTGTGTGGAGGTAACTTTAGTCTTTTTATTGAACAAATATTACTAGTAGAAAAAAAATTAAAAATTAATACCTTGTTAAAAAAGCATTAAAAAATCTCTCTCTTTTTATTTGAAAGAATTTGTGTGATTTTTCCGGAAAGAAAGCATCCTCCTAAATCTTAGATTTTGAAATAAAAAAATATAAATTTCTATAATTTTACGGATAAAGAAGAAGAGCTGATTATTTGTATATTTAAAACCTTATTTGCAATGTAGCAACTGTATAAAACTATTATCTGTGGAAAAAGAATTGATTTTTGAAATGACAAACTCTGTTGCTAAGGAATATTTGCTTGATATTGATAAAGGAAAAAGGACACGTCCAGATGAAGACGTCACTAAAATTTTGTAGAAAGTTTCAAAATGTTAAAATTTATTTTAACAGACAATGAAAGCTTTCTTCACTCAAAAAATATACGATCAGCATTAAAAAAAATAATATTTAGCAAAATTCCAGATTTAAATATTGTAGCCATATGCATGCCAACGAACAAAAGAGGAGCACAATCAAAAATTTATATCTGTTTTTATTAATATATTTTTAAATAATTATTCCAAGCTCAAAAATAGTAAAAGGAAGAGAGAAAGAGAGAGAAGAAGAAGAAAACCGGATATTATCAGTGCATCGTAGTTGGATTCATGGAAACTAAGTTAATATTAATAAAAAAATTTAAATTGTTAAAGGTTTAAAAAATTTTTTTCGAGAGACTAAGTCCAACCACACCTACTCGGGGAACTCCGTATTTTAAAGAATCAGATGACTGACGTGGCCCTAGGAATTTCATACTGAAGTTCACTGATTTTCATAATTTTTTTCTTTTCAAATAATGTTAAAAAATTAACCATTCAAATATTTTAAAGTAAGAAAAAAAACAATTAATATAAAAGTTAACTTAAACAGTTTTAGGAATATTATTTGAAATTATTTTTTTGCCAAATACCAGAACTTAAAATCAATTAATATATATTTCAAACATTTTATGTGTCTGTGTTGTTCATGTATAAATATAATAGCTCTGTATAAAATTATCAACAACTAAAGAAAGTGTAACGATGTTATAAATTATTCTTAAATTTAAATGTATTTTGCACAATTTATTTAAGGAAAAGAGGAAGAAACTGATCGAAAAAGGATGTAAAAAATATGCTTAAGCGAAACGCAAACATAGCAAAGTCATTTCCCTTTTTCTGCTGTTCCAGGCCCGTAGAAGACAAAACAACCTTCTCGAAGGCCCCGCCTAGTGGACGTTAAGTCTGTCGGGCCCAAATGTCTTCCCACTGGTGTGGAATGGAAGTTTGGAAATGGAAATGCCAGCTCAAATGCCGACCTCGTCATCTGACTATGGTTCAAATTTGAGATCCATTCTAAAATAGATCTCATTCTAAAATAGATTACTTCAGAACGGGAATTTAATAAAACCCAATCAACCAAACATGTAATCCAATTAATTTAATTAAAATTAATTTTCTTATTAATCGTTCCTTTATTAAAAAACGTGATTATAATCTTTATATGAATTGAAATCTTTACGACATATGCATAGTAAATAAGCATATTTACTACGAATTGTTACAGGATTTTAATTCATATAAATAACTATAACAAACTTTCATGTGTTCATTTAATGCATTTACTATAAAGTAAAATATGATGATAATTCTATTAAATTTTTATTTTCATATTATGCTTTTTTATTTATATTTCCCACTCCCACCCACAGAAATAAGTATTTATACCAAAAATCAGCGTTCATATAGTTACTGTTTTGTGTGAGTGTAAGTTTTGAGGACCTTTACGTTATAGTTAAAACATAGGTTTAAAAACTTTTTTGCATTATTATACCTTTTGAAAATACATAATAAAGAAAATACGTGATATTTTTTGTTTCTAGCTCCATTAAAATTTTTGGAAAATCTCGATCCTTTAATAGAGTATGCATTATACATCTTATTACATTATTCTACTTCTATTTTAACTGAAACAGTGATTTTCAACTCCATTAGAAACCCCATCTCGTAAAATAACTCCATTTACCTAAACACTTAATCTATTACGCATCCGGTTAAATCAATTTCCACCCTCTTTTCCCGAAATAATAAAGACAGTTCCTGAACTTTTCCCAGATTTCCACTGCCAGGAAAACTTTTAAAAATCATCATTTCTCGCCCGAAACGACTCTCATCCGCCGCGAAGCGTGACAATTTCCCTAATCCGCCCCCATCAAATTGAAACGGATTCTGTCTCTTAAACACTTCCCGGCCCAGCCCCCTTTCCAGAGTGACACGTCGAAATCGGCATCGGAAAGACAGAAATTGCGAGAGTTAGAAAAGGGGGGATGAGGGAGGGTAGAGATTTCTTCTAGCAGCATATTCGTGACGAGAAGTACCCCACTTTAAGCCGAGGAAGTTAGACTTAATTAGTTCGATTACGAGCTGACTGACAGGTACTAACCCTCTATCTTGGAACGCGTTCCCCAACAGCCAACGGTTCGAGAGCTTCCAGGTCATTAACTCGTTGCCTGTTTCAATTCCCGTCCACCGCGTCCATTGAATATCTCTGAGCTGGAGAGACAACTTCTACTCCTTCGCAAGCACGACTGCCTTCTATCAGTAATACTCGAAGCGTATAATGCGGACGAAACGGACCGGGAGTTGTTTTCTTGATAAAGTATACCTCTGGCTACTGGGAGAGGGACGTGAGGTCCTCGTCGGACAAACCTTAGTAATGGCCGGCGAAAAAGTTTTCCCCAAGTAAAGTTCTTCTTGCGCTCCTTCTTATTTTTTTTTCTTGCGTTGTGGTTTATTGCGGCATTAAGCTAAAGACGCTTTTAAATCAAAAGGACGTGACAGGGAATCAAATGTCTGGCAAATATAATTGGGTGCTCTATAAAATTCAGTACTTCATACCCTGAACCCTATTCGGTGACACGAAATTACTTTTCAGGATATTAATAAAGATTCTCGTGAGTGAACAGTCAATTTCTAAAGCAATTAATTTATTTGAATAAGTAATTAAGAATATAAGTATTCATTAAATAGAATTATGAATAATCGAATAAATGTTAAATGAGTTCATTAAAACTTCAAGATTTTATAT
>JAOUZG010035355.1:2541373-2558272 GCA_026289955.1 Argiope argentata
GTGAATTCCGTTTTTTTTTGTCATCTGCTACAATTTTAAAAAATCATCTGTGTCATCTGTCATCTGCTACAATTGTCAGTCATCTGCTACAATTTTAATGCCATCTGCTACAATTTTAAAAAAAATTACTTGAAACTGAGTGAATGAATAAAAACTATTTTATAAACGACTGGAAATGTGAACAAGATATATGTATGTATAGGGAGAGTGTGAGCTAATAGTAGGAATTGAAAAAGAACAAGTATCAGGAATGGACCCTTCCGCAACAAATGAAACCTTCCGTCTGCAGGTTAGAGACGTGCAAGCGAACCGAAACTCCTTTGAACCGCAGACGGACGTGATCGCTATTGTGCGCTAATTGAAGCTTCATCCCGAAAGTCCGTTAAGCCTTATTTGTGGGCTCTGGGACGTCCAAGGTTAAACAATGACATGGGGAGGCAGAGTAATTACTCCGTGTAACTTCGTTCAGCCGCATGGTTGAGATCACGATAACACACACAATCTTTTTAAATTGAGAATGTTTTCATAGATAGATCGATTGTTGTGCACGTTGCACACCAACTAATAAATTTTTTTAAAAGAAGTTTTTAAAAAGATACGCTTTGTGTTTAAAAATGAAAAGAAAAGTTATTTGTCGAAAATATAAACATCAAAAGGATACAATAACAACGTGTGACCTTGAAAACAATACTTTTTAAAAGCAAACAATCAATATCGTGCGTATGAAATATTTAAATAATCAAAAGAAAGCAATAACAGCATGAGAAGCTGAAATATTATATTTTGTGAAAGCAAAAAATCCATATCATGAGAATAAGAAGAAAAAAGATAAAAACAATTTTTTAAGAGATAAATTACGAATGGCAATTTTTAATTATTAAATTAAAAAGATACACAAATGTA
Organism: Argiope argentata; assembly: GCA_026289955.1. NCBI lineage: Eukaryota > Metazoa > Arthropoda > Arachnida > Araneae > Araneidae > Argiope > Argiope argentata. The sequence continues at coordinate 2,542,277 of JAOUZG010035355.1, forward strand.
TATAGAGAACGCGTTTGCTGCTATTCCTAAAAAACATAGTGGAACATAGATAAATCAAAAACAGAAGTAAAAAAAACTATAATGAAAATAGGAAAGAACCTAATAAAATAAAAGAAAAAGAAATCCGATCTGATGACTTTCTCAAGGGTCACCATGAAGCAGGGATTCCAATAAAAGGTTTATACATATATAATTATCATTTTTTATATTCTTAAAATAGGATGTATCTCTTATAATTTAGGATGTGGAATTTTTCGGGTCAAAGAAGGGTTAATTTTTTAGACAATAGTCAAACCCTTTAAAGAAAAAAAAATTCCACCCTTTATTTGAATCCCTGCTTGATGGTGGTCCTTGAGAAAGTCATCAGACCGGATTTCTTTTCCTTTGATTTTCTTTAAGTTCTTTCCTATTTTCACTATAATTTCTTTTCTCATTTTTTTACTTCTGTTTTTGATTCTTTTATGTTTCTCTAAGGTTTTAGGAATAGCAGCAAACACACTCTCTAAATACATTTGTGTATCTTTTTAATTTAATAATTAAATATTGCAATTCGCAATGAATTTCTAATAAAATTGTTTTTGTCTTCGTTCTTATTTTAAATTCAAAATTCTTTAGTAAGTAACTTTCAAAATTTTGTCTTAATTAGTTCATAGTAACTTCATTCTAAAATGTTTTATGATTTCCTGATCCATTCCCCTTTTCTATTTAATAAATCAAATAAAGTATTATAAAGATCATTCTTCATTTATTACTCCATGTGCCGAGTGGAGGAATAATAAATCAGATATTCCAGCGTTTCTCTTGTCTAAAGGTCAACACAAGGTCAATATTTATAAGAATTCCTCTCGGAAATCTACACGTGTGTGATTAATATATTTAATACATAACACCAGAGATAAATGTTCGTCCTTTTTTTACCCTTTTATACCGCTTTATCAGAATGAAACGAAATTAAAAAGTCAACGTTTACTATTTCCATGATTTTGGGCTACAATTCTGCTACCTGCTTTCAATTCAAGATTAATATGGATTACATTACACATACACACGCACATATATATCTGCAATGCTAAGTCTTCTTTCGTGAATCTGTTTATATATCTGGAAGATTAGATTTCTTGAGTCGTACGATATTAATATGAATACATTTATTTAAAACTTCCTCTTAGTAGGCAAGAAGGAAGGAATTACTCTGTATTCAAATTACTGTTCTTTATATGATGAATGGAATAACTTTTAATGAATGGTAGGATATGGCATATTTTACTGACTTATTAAGTATTCATTTTAATAAAGAGTCATTTATAAATGAATCAACTTTTTAAATAACTGCTTAGTTATCTGTAAACTAAATAAATTAACATATTAGTTTGATTTCGAAATAAAAGAATCCTGATAAATCTTCAAAACTAATAATATCTTTCACGTTTTATTACAAAGTGGGTGTTAAATGTCTAAATATATATTTCAATTCATTTTAAAATTCAACATTTCATGTACTAACTCAAAATAGTAGGCGTTAAAATTGATTAATAAAGATTTACATGAAAAAGCATTTATTTAAAAGAAACTACATTCATTGAAATAAACATTAAATTGTTTAGAAATTGTTTGATAGCAAAATGACTTATTATTTCGTCACATTAAATGAACGTGTATAATATTTCTGACTTTATAACTTCTACTCAATTCAAAAATTGAAAGGCCTATGAAGTACATCAGATAAATTAAAATAATTACCACCAGAATCTGAAAAGGGAATTGAATTCTTTTAACAGGAATTTGTTTAATTCGAATTTGAATAAACAGCATCATAATTAAATTATGTCACTCCATTGGATGACATAAAAGATGTGTTTCAATCAATCCTTTTAATTTTCAGGACTAATGCTATTATATTTTAAAACCAATCTTTAGTTTTTACAATGAACTTTATTGCAATATTATTTTTCAGAGCTATCCAATGATAATGAAATATTGAATTAGAAATAACTCAATTTAGAGGAATTGAAAAAGTAAATGTAAAATTAGTTAGTCTTAACATTTTAAAGATCTGCTAATATACGATGGCGATCAAATAGTAAATGAGCGTTTGAAAATAATTACATTTATTCAAATTACAGAAAATTTTAACAAACATTATGTTTCTTAATAATCACCCTGGATTTAAACGCAATTTTTCCAATGTTTCACACATTATTTTGATTCCACTGGAAAAAAGCTTTCAGTTGTGTCTATAACATATTTTCCACCACAACAACGTATGGAAATCTTCTCCTTAGTTCTTCCTTCAATGGTTAAAATGTATAAAAATCTTTTGGTGCCAAGTGTGGACCATATGACGGGTCCTCTTTTATTGATTCACCGTCCGTTGCCGAGCGTTACTATGACACCTATTCATAATTTTCCACGTTTTTTGGATCTAATTGTAGCTTTCAATTCAGTTCGCAACGCATCACAATAACTCTCATTGCTCACAATTAAGTCTCTTGGTGTGAAATGAACGGCTACTACATCTTCCATGTCCCAGAGTACTGTTATAACAGCTGATGGTTGAAGTCCAACTTTCTTAACTTCTGATGATGAGGTTTTCAAGCCATTCTCGCAGTCTTGCTTTCGCTGTAATGACGATATATCCAAGCTCCCTCTACAGTAAAGATTTATTGTATAATTCCATCTCCCTAAATCCATATCACACTCCAAAAACTAACGTTGGAATAAGATTGAATATTCTACGGAGGATGCGGATTGCCTTTATTTCGAATTTGCAGCTTTTGGGTTTGTAGCCGAGAAACTTGACCACAATATACAAAAGTAAATACTTGTGTACCTTGGATATTATCTGGCTTATGAAGCTTTCACCACATACTCTCCCACCAGTGAGTTGATGGGGAGATGAAGGATACATTTGCGCCAAGCGTATGGCAAGCATTTGTGAGCTGTTGGCTGTTGTATTTAATGCACCTGACAACTTTTGCTGAAGGTAGAGGGCGCTATAACAGCTGTATAAAGCTACATACGAAGGTTGCCTATTCAAGGTCACTTAATGCCATTATGGTGAATACGGATTGCCCTAGGATTGAACTTGTAACGTTTGGGTTTGTAACCGAGTAACATAACCACAATAAAAAAGTCATTACTTCCGTACCGTACATGCTATCTGGATTACGAGGATTTCACTACTATTGCATAGAAATGTTGGCAATTACGCGAATTCAGCGACTACACTGGCATTGTTATCTCACCCTGGAAGGAGAAACTGCAAAAGTCACTATGCTTTTTGACTTTCGCCCTTACCAAAGTAAAGAAATTAAAAACAGGTTTAAGGTTTTTAAAAAATATTTTTAATATACTTTACTATAAAAATTATATAATGATACAACGATTTAACGGTTAAATATTTTCTTCATTGTTATCTTGTTCCATCAATATATCTTGAGATAAAATTATTAGATGCACACTCATTGTATATTTTCTTAATTTTATATTGTTTACTTTTTAGACACTTTTCGTATAAAATAAATTCTGGCTGTATATTATTTTTATGTTCATCTATAATAATTGAGACATCAAAGTTTCAGTGTTTTTGCTAAATGAAACTTTTAATTTATATTTATATAATATTAATTTAACATAAACGCTACAAATTTTTTATGCAACATTATTTATTATTTTGTCTGTCGTTAAAAGACCCGGTCATGCTTTGGATTTGTGATAAATATTTTATAATTTCAATATAAAAACTAATATATTTCTACCGATTTAGAAATTGTATTTACTTAATGTTTTATGTGTATTTGAGTATTGCCTTGAATTTATTGGATAAAGTAGTATTTTTATACAGTTTTTTAAGGCTAAATAAATAGCGTGACGACATAATAAGTACTTTAAAATTTTAACAATAAACTAAACAACTATTTGTCCACTGATACTTGTAAAGATTTGAATAAATTGAACATAATTTATAATCCCATATACAAAAAACAACAAAAAAGCAACCCCAGAATTGATTAATAAGTATAATTATCAAAGAAAAGAAAAGATAAAATTTTGTGAATTATGCCATTATTTCCTCGATGTCTAATTAATTGTAATTCATTTTTTTTTTCATTTTTTTAAAAAAGTATATGACAAGATTTTCAATTATTTATCTCATTCTTCTATATGAAGTTTCGTTTCAAAGAAAAAATACTCATATTTGTGATAATGGGATCACACCTCCACCTCTACTAATAGTAAAGATAAATGTACTAGCAATTATCAAAATAAAGTAATATAGGAAACGTTATTAATATTGTTTGGGGACACCTTTGGTATGTAATATGTCATGACCACATCTGGGAATAAAATTCTACAAATAGTGAATAGTATTTAGAGGAACATGGAACCATTCTTCAAGGAGGTATTGTGAATGTTCTGGGAGAGATACCGGTGGAGGATATTGATTACAGATTGAATGCTATAGAATAAATCACATTCATTCGATTATTGAGATTAGAAGACTGTGCATGCCAAAATAGATGCTCAACAAATTACGAGCGGGCAAGTTGCACTTCATGAGTAGGAACATCATCATCCTGAACGATTCCATCTCCTACAGAAATTAGAGTTTGAACCATTTGGTTGGGTCATCAGTAAAGACTTTTTTGAAATTATCTCCAGTTATCTTTCTTTTTTTAAGTTACGACTGGACCGACAGAAATAGTCAGGACAGTAGGTACGACAAATACGAACCGTCAGGATAGATATGATGTCCCCCTCCCTCCACACCTGACAGTCACATTTAAAAGTTTGTGCAGGTGTCTTCAAACTTGTACACAATTTGTTGTGGGTAGCGTGAAAAATGTTTTTAATGAGTCCATTTATCAATCGGATTGATTTTCAGGTTATAGCGCCAATGTGGACGAGGTTTGAATTTAACACATGTAGCAAGTGGCATGGGAATTGTTGCCCTGCTGTAAATATTTTGTTTATGAAGGTGATTCTTATCTGTAGTTGTTGACATTGAAGAAACCAAATGCTAATTGAATATTTTAGTCATTTTAGAGTTAAAATTTTCATTATTTAAAAATGAAAAAAATTTTGAAGTTTTCCCGCTATACTTTTTGAAAATATTACTGGACAAAAATTAATTTTCTATCATTTCAAAATTTTTAAAAATGTTTTTTTGAGAATATTAATAATAAATTAGTATTCTAAAACAGTCATGCAAATTGTTTCAACACTTGAAAATTTGAAAAATAGATACTTTTTCATTTAAGATACTACAAGAGATTATATTAGCAGAAATTAAAATATTTTTCATGTTTTCATCCAATATTTAACCGAGCTAATTTCTTCCATTGTTGAAACCTAAAGAAGGACTAATTTATACTGTGTAGTGTTAATACGTGTGTAGTTTGTTTGAAAAATTAAAACAAAGAAGTTAAGTACTGTGAAGGTCAGAAAATAGTTGAATTGAACATTTATAATTTCAATACAGCTATGATGTCACGTAAAACCTTAGTTATACACGAATCACTATACACACAATGATTTCACAACGGTTCATGTACGCGTGACCAGTACAGATTACATGGCTTAAATAAGGAAAAAGTGACAGAATCATGGGCATAAAGCTATATCAAAAAGATTAAAAAAATTAAATATAACCAATATCCTGAACAAACCAGCTGGTCATCAATGGCGACTATATGTAAGTGAAAGGACAGCGTTTTTGAGATCTGGACATATTCTTCTTTCAACATTTGTGCAGTGGTATTGGGATTTCAGAACTTAAAGGTTTTAAATTCAAAATCTAATTCCACTATAAATGTCATTACATAGAGAAAGGAACTTGTACCCTTACCATATCTCAAAATCTGGGAATTCCTATCAAAATTGTTCGTTATTCCTCAAAAGGAACATCTATCTCTACTAATTACAATTAAATTAGACTTCTTTTCCAAATGGCTGTTTATCCATTTCTATTATATTATAACTCTGATACACTACTGAATTCTTTGAAAAGGGCTCTTCATCACTAATGAGTATTTGTAGTCTAAGAAAACTGCTTTCGAAAATGAATAATTTTTCTAGAAAATACTATTGTTCAGTACTGCATTCCAAAATCGTTATGTTATGGTTGATATTGGCAATTATTTATGAGTGCTGGAGAATATATAACATGATTATTGATTGATAAAATATACAAGAAAACTAATGATACCGCTTAAAGAAATGTAAAAGAAAGGAAGTGAAATTTAAAGAAAGTTCTTACATATATTCAGGTTGGTTATGCCTCTAATATAACCATTCGTATACAAAAATAATACTACATTGCCATAATTGCAGTTCTTATAAAATTGAATTATGGCAGAGATAACACCAGAATACCGTCGGTTGTCTTCATTGAAATTCTTATCCATGTTCTGTATCGCAATTTATTCCAAAACGGGAGCAAATTACAACCGGCGATTCGAAATCAGAAAATGATTGCTACAATTATCGCCCCTCGCTCTCTTTCCAGCAAATCGAATATAAATATCAAAGATGAAAAACGTCACTTTATTTCCATACGTCTCCTGTCATTGGTGCAATTATTTGAAATTGCAATCGTTAAAGCTTCATGGACCCACCATCTGTAGAAGGCATTGGAAAGACGGTATCGAAGCATGAATGATTACCACATTAAGTTCCTCCCCATTTCTCCTTTCAAAGTTGTAAAGGTATTCCAAAGCGGATTCGTTTACGTGAGTTTTCATTCGAAGGGGAAAGTTTTTATATTGTGAATTGCTGCTTACAGAGATATAATTTGTTCACAAATTGCCATCGCTTTTGCCAACGAAGTGCTTTATTGTTGTTTTTGCAATTATCTAGGGAGTGTTCAGCATTACACTGCATATATATTGATTCCCTTGAAAAATATATGAGTTAAGTTCTGATTAACTTTTTCAGTCTGTTTTGAAGTTCTTTGATAACTTAAGGTATGAGCAAGCTACACAGTAATAATACCTTTAATGACATCACAAAATACTAATTTAAAAGGTTAAGCATTAATATTAAATTAATATAAAATTTAAAAATCATTATTTTGGATCTGTCTATCAACATCTCACTCTAAGCTATCAATCTCTTTTCTCTCTCTCGAACTAAACATATAGATGTAATCCCGATAGATGGCGTTGGTTGTTACAATACTCTCGAAAACAGTATATTTCTTCTTTTGACATAATTGATATCTCAAGATGAATAGACATATTATAGATAACCTCGAACTCAGAGATAAACATTTTAAAACCTAAATTTCAGACTTTTAATTCTAAAATTTGAAGTTAGTCATCATATTGTTTGAATTACTGTGATGCTCATGAAATCGGTGTATCTATATATATTCTGCTGATTCAAGGCCTTTCTATTCTTCAATAAACCATAGAACATTTTTCAAGCTGATTGAGCAATGGTAGAATGACTTCATGCTGTCTTAAATACAGAAATTTAAAGTTATACGCTTTATTCTATCAAAAATTTGAGAGAAGTAAATTTTTTATGGTCGCTGAAATTAAGATGTTAAATGCAGTTGCGTATGAATTTCAATGAATTATTCAATATGAAATTTGAGTGTAATTATAATATGTCATGGGATGGAATTTTTAATTTATTCAACCATAGAATATTTGCATTTACTACGATTAACAATCAGCAACGGGAATGGTTTCGATTTACGAAAATCTTGAATGAATGGTTTCAATTCACGAAGTCTTGAAAATAATTTCATATGCAATTATTCGTTGTATTGAGTAAACAAAATTAAAACAACGAAACGATCTTTCTCAATCTCATTTCATCAAATCTCTCATTAATTAATTTAAATCTTATCATCAACATTACTTAATTATTATCATCTTTTAGGGCTCATAATTTTTTGTAATTTTTGAAAATTAAAGTAATTATAAGATTAAATTAATCACTGGTATGGAAGTAAAAGGCTTTAGTTCCTTAGATTTGGAAAAATCCATTTGTCCAAATCTAAAGAACTTTAATATATATTTGTTTTATGATTTTTTAATCTGAATTGTGTTAGATATATTTTTGAAGAAAGATCTTGTCTTCTTCAATCAATATGGAAGGAGTCACGTATTGGCGATGGTTTAAATGCTTTCAAATATGAATTGTTTTGTACTTTAGTATTAATATATCTAATACTGGATAAATATTTAGTATATTTATTGAAAACAGAGTATCTATTTTGAACGTGTTGCTTTCGATAGACTAGGCAGAAAGTTTAAAATTAATTTAAGTATCTAAATACCAGACCACATATGAAATTTTATTTACTTAATTTCTTGAGTTTTTCAGTTGTCTTATTCATACGCACGTGAATAGACACATAGCAGAATATACATCAATCCATAAGTGGATTTCTCCTTATTCCCTGAATATTTACAATTTTGTCAAAGAAAGCGTATTAAATATTACGTACTTAACTTTATTGTGTTTAAGAATTATGGTATTCACATTTACAAGAACCATAGTTGGTTTCGTTCTACAATTAGACAGAAACTTACAATATATGGATTTAAAAACCATTACTGAATTTGATAACTCTAGCTCTTTTCTTCTTTGATTTATGTGCACATAAAAACCATAAAACTGGTTGTAAAACGTAATTTTAAAATGACGGTCCCCCCTGAATGCTGTAACTTGCGACCATTGTTGAATAGCTTATTTCTATTGTGGTGAAATCTATATAAATCAGATAACATCCCTCGGACTCAATTACACTTTTGGCCCAACTGATATGTTACTCGACTACTATCCGCTATTGCGCAATGGGGAAACTGGTGATCTTAAAAAAGCTACCTTCGTACGCATTATCGTACAACTGTCGTGGCGCCCTCTATCGGTAACTAAAAGGACCGCGAGGGGCATTAAATACGACAATTAACATCACCATCAAACCTCAAAACGCACACACTAGCCATGAAACTTGGTGAAAAAGTTGTATCGTTAGTCTAATCTGGTGGGAGAATATATGGTGAAAGCTATATAAACCAGATAACATCCCTCGGACTGAAGAACACTTTTGGCCCAATGGATATGTTACTCGGCTACTAACCATAAGATTGGGAACTCGTGCCTAGCGCTGTCCGCTACCACCGCACAATAACGGCGATTAAAGCATTTTGAGTGTTTAGATGGTTATGTTTTAATGACGAAGAAAGCATTTTCGTTTTTAAAGAATTTATATCAAATACATTAATGATTACATTTTTTTTTGTACGCATTACATAAGGAAAAGTGAAAATTGCTATATTGAGATTGAATGTTTATTATATTGAGTAGAAATAAAAGATTGGTCTTCGAAAACTAACTTTCGAAGAATTATTTGCTCCATTCAGTAACAAAGAAATAAAAAATGGACAAACAAAATTAAAAATATTTTAAATATTGTACTTTTTATTGTTATTGTTCCAATTTTATGTTGAACTTTCTTTCGAATTATATCTTGTTTACCGCAATGACTTGATTAAATGGAAAAAAAAATCTATCCCGAGAAATAATTGTTAAATTACGTAATCAGGATTCGAAACAAATCCTTTCCACAATTCACTAATTTATAAAGAAATAAAAGTTCCATAATATATCTTGAATGTCTGAAGGAAAAGAGAAGAAAAACTTATTTTTCAGGGAAAGCTTATCATTTGTTTTAGGAAGAAGAATGTGGATTTTTTTCAAACAGAATGAAACATTAAAAACAATGCTGATGTATTGAAAAAAAAACCCAGAAGAGAATGGAATTATAAAAGAAATATTAAACTTGCGTAGAAGTTTTATGTAAGACAGTTAAAGAACAATACTTCAAGATAATTAAGCATCTTTTCACCATTTCTCCCCCTTTTTTTACCGATGAATTAATTAGAACATTTATTAAGAACGATTAGGAATAGAAACTAATAGGTATTTTGAGTGCATAAAAAGTCAGAAAGGCAAAAGAAATAGTTACACATTGGCTAAGAATGGTGAGTGGCACTTAATCCCATTGTTCTTTTGTCTGTACTTTATTTTTTTCTCATAAAACCATCGTATACATAAATAAAATGAATACTTTCATTGTTTGCTTGAAGCCAAAGTTTAATGCAAAAGGTTTCTTAAATTCAATGTTTTCTTCAATTGATTTCATATAAAGGCATAAACCGTTGAAAAATCGATATTTTTTGTAATTGAAAATTGCTTTTGCATCCGATAGATGGGAATTTCTAGAAAATAGTTTTTTTTCAAACTTTTGTTGCAAATGGATTTTACTCAATAAGGAAATTTATTACATTCTTAAACAATTATCAATAATTAGTGATGACTTAAGTACTGAAATCGTTCAGGTAATGCAAATTTAAAACAATATTCTTTTAAATAAAAATTTTAACATATAAGTAACATTCTAGATCTAAAATTTGATTTTTATTGATATCACATATTGTCAAAATTTTTTTAAAATAAAATCTTATTTACAATAAAAAATAAGAATGAAAAATAAACGATGAATGTAATTATCATTGCATCGTTTTAAAAGTTAAATTCTAATTCTGATTCATTAAGTCCATGAATATTTATTTTTTACATAAAAAAGGAATAACATATTGATTGAAATTATCTGCAAATTGTTAATTTAAGTTGAAAAAAACCCACATTTAGGATGAAATTCTGACTTCTCAGTTAATAAACATGCGCATTGCAAATTGCGCTATTTGGTGAATGAGTGCCACCAAGTTACATAAATTTAAGCTACGTCGAAAGATTGGAGGTTTCATTCTTGAAAATAGCTAGCAACTGCGCTTTAGTATTTTAATCAATAAACAGACTAAAAATACACCATCATTATACCAAATTGAATTCCCCAACCTCATCCTTAACTCAATTCTCCAATTTATTTCCTGCTTTTGAAAGTATGCTAGAAAATGATGATATAATATTTCCTTAGATATCTCTAGAATGCCTGTTTTTGAATACATTTACGATTTTCATTTGAATTAAGAATTTAGGTGCAGAGATTATTTGAATAATTCTTTTCCAAGAACTAGACGGACAAATTTCTGGTAAATAGGGAAGCAAGGCAGGATGCATTTTAATTTTAAAACTATTTTAGAACATAATCATATTTTATTAGAAAATATTTCATTCATAATAGATGCACCATTTTCCAGCTAATTAATCATCTGCTGTTTTCTGGGCGACTAATGATTCTCAAATTAAGAGGGTTAATTATTTTCTCACTTTTGAAATTAAGAATTAATTTTATTGAATAGTTAGCTATCTGGATTCAGTATTCTTGAGATAATTTGAACTGGATATGTATTTTACTGTGAAATTTATCCAGTTTTATTATGGTATCAGTTATAAGTACCTATAAACATGCTCATTTTTATATATTTTTTGTACTTAATTGTTTACATTATTTAAAATAATTGCTTTTAAATGAAGTTTTCACAAGTGTATATTATAAAACTGAGTTGATTTTAGATGAATAAATTGATTCAACATAATATTGCAATAAATTATTCTGTTGATGTGTTTTCTGAAGGGCATTACTTCAATTGGCTAGTGATAACAGTCATAATTTTTTATAATAAGCAAAATAATAATGAAAGATACGTTAAACTAGAGTTTTAAGAAATACTTTTTTTATTTATATGTATTGGGAAATATATCTTAAAGAAATTATAAATAAATAATTAATGAAATGAAATCTACGATTACAACTTTCAAGTTATAATGTGAGAACATTATTATTTTTAAGTCATTACTTTTCTTAATTAGTTTAATTCATTAAGCGGTTTAAACCAGTTTGAAAAAGCAATAATGGTAAAATCAGATCAATCTTTTAAAAATGAATTTGCGTTCAAAGAAGAATACATAATAATAATGCAAAATTGGTAAAAGCAGGTTAAAAAATATATATACAGACGATTAAAAGATGTTGATGAATATTCCCATTTATGCTCATTGTTTACGTGATTTCGAGCTTCAATTATTGGCTGTCTTCAATCATTCAAAATACCTGAAAGAAAAAATATCATGTTCTCGCATGATAATAAGCTCAAAATTTTTCTTTATATAATGATGAGCCTCTCAACAAATGTGACTGTACAATGATATTAGCATATCTCTTAACTTCCTTAAGCACTGATTTTAGCTATATATTTATTTAAACAAAAATGATGATTTATTTATTGGTCATCTATGGCAACGGTTCCACTTGCTTTGGAGCTTTTTCAAAATATATTTTGTTGGTGATGTAATCTTTTTTAAAGTTATTCTTTCCACACTATTAAATATGAATAAGCAAAAGAACGCGTTTGAAACAGGATATGATTCATTGTTTTAAAGACAGTGAGAATAGTGCTATAACTCTTACGAAATTCAGTAGTAAATTTCAAAGACCTGGCAATTTTGACTTGAAAGATGGAAACTGCTACTGTGACCAATCAACAGAACATAACGCCGTTTTGTGCTACAGTGCCTTTAACATTAAGTTATATAACCATTTGGAACAAGATGGATGTTGGTTCCTAAGAAGATGGGAGGAAGAAAAAAATGTAACAGAATGAAAGACACGACAAACCATCCAGGAATCTCCGAAGAGAATATCATTGGTGCCAAGCCCTAAAAGGCGGTATTCAATTTTTGGTGAAGTAATAGCTAAATGGAGGGAACAAGAATATTTAAACAAATTGTGACTATGGTTTGAATTTACAGGGAGTTGAGATTATTAACTGAAAAGGAAAAAAATGATAAACCTCATTGTGATCATCTGTATAACATGGATAAGCATAATAATAATAATAAGTGTCAGAAATCTGTCCATCTAGTGATTTCCTCTTTGAGAACTGCAATTTTGAAGGAATGATTGAATTGATTTTGATGAGCGGCACTTTGGTCTCAGTTATTGCGTAGTCTTGCAGAGGTCTTCGTATTTATGAATATAATTTAGTATGGAGTGAATATTGCCGCATGAAAGGATATTCGATGCAACTTTCCTGTGCCATTCTTCTTCGATACTTATTTTTGGCTTTCTCATGCACCATGAGAAAGGCAGTAATCTTTCGGTGGCATAGTGAATTGGAGATGCTACCCCCAACAGTTACTCCAAGGAGAGTTGGACAGAGGTAATTTGTGAAATGATGTAGGGAATGGACTGTGTCCAGTGAAGAAAGGGACATTCGCTGTGTTCCAGTTGGCTGCATAGAGGCCAATCAACAACTGAAACAGACCTTATTAGGGCGGCTTTGTACACCCGAAACAGTAATCTGCACGAGATATCAGAAGCCATTAACATTTCCAGGACAACGGTAAATAGTCTCCTGACCAGGACGGAATATGTGAATTGATGTGAACTTCAGATTCCACAGCTGTTGACAAAGACGGTCTCAAGAACCACATGTTAAAGTACAATTTATTTTTTTAGTGATATGAAATAAATCTTTTTTAAAGAGGCTTGCTAATGGATGAGAGATTTGAATTTTGTAACAAAATATTCTTGGCGAACGTATTTGGTTTGGTAACAAAAATTTTCAACTGTGAAGAAGTTTTTATTTCACATCAAGAAAGTACTTTTGACCATTTTGTCGGATTGAAAAGGGGCAATCTTTCTGAAGTTCCTGACTGAAGGAGAAACCCATAATTTCGATAAAAACTCTATCAACTTGAAATATTAAAACTTCCAATAGAAAAAAATCTTGCCAGAATTGTCTAACTGACAAGATGCCTTTTATCATCATAACAATGTTGAACCGAATTTTGCATTGACTTAAAAAAATAAGTTGTTATAGTTTGGGCCGGGATAGCCTGGTTTGTAGGGTGTTGGATTCGTATCCCTTGACCTACGAGTCTGAACCCGCCAGTCAAAGACTATAAGTGCGTGTGCATGCGTGGTGGCTGGCGCACGTTCAATCTGTCGTGGTTACAAAGATCTCCATGTTGAGTAATACCACTGGAGATACTAGTTTAGAGATGATCGCTCTCTGTTCCAAATCTAAACTACGATCTGAGGCTTAATGTATGAAACGCATGAATAAAGTCGGTCCTGTAAAAAGGGTTGTGACGTGTATATAGCTAAGTCGTACTCTCTACCCTAGTTAGTGATTCTGAAATACGAAAGAAGACGTTCAATTGGATTAAATTGCTGACAGGACTGTCAGAGGGCTTGAAAAGTGCCATAAGAAACAACAACAGCTGTTATAGTCTGATTGGGACGTTTTACCGTATCCACCAGATGTAATCTTTTGTCCCAGGTACTTCATGAAAAACGGTTCTAGTCAGCAGAAAAACACACTTAGAGAATTATATTGTAAAAAAAAATGATTTGGAAGGAGGAACAGGGAATTTTGGAAAGTCATGTTTGGTTTCCCGAGAAAGGAATAAGTATTAGGGTAGAGATTTTCATATTTAAAGCAAAAAATCAACTTTAAATAGCAAATAACGTGTATTCATTTTTTACCAAAAAGCGGAAAGAAATTATGGAATTCTTTAACATTAAAATTCTATGAAATGTTTACATAGCTCAGTTGTCTTTACATAAGCAAAGAGAAAGCACATATTCATATTTATCACTTCAGGCAATTAAACACATGAAATAATTGTTTAATATTTGAATAATTTTAATATTCCATAAAATCACTAACTATGAGTTTTTAGAAGTCTCGAGGAATTTTCAAAATTTAAGAACGACTTTCCCTTTTATCCAATTCTTTCTAATGTAGATAATGGCCAAAAGAAAGTAAAAAAAAGGAGGAATCGAAAGAACTCATTGTTAAGTTTTTTCTTCTCTCTCTTTTTAGCTCTCTTGATGCCGTAACTTTTAGTTCGATAGATAAGAATGCATTTTAACGGTGAGGTGGATTTAATCTTTTCTGCTATCTGAGCGCAACTTTTAAATGACCAATAATAAACTTGAGAATCGGAATGGTATGAAATGAAAGCCGAAATATAAATAGGAAACTATTTTAATCGAAATGCACAAAGAAATGAATGAGTGTGGATAGCTTAATATATCTTATTCTTCAAATATAAAGTTTAAGCTATCAGCTTAGGCAAAAAGTTTTTATGACTTTTTAAGCCTTAATGAAGTTTTTTATAGTTAACTGTATATTAAAACTATGATAAAATTCATTTAGGAGCATAATGTCTTGAATTTTAATTCTATAGTTAAAACAAAACAAAACTAAACAACTGCATGAAAAACGCGTATATTAATTCATTTGATAACACAGATATTGAATCATATATCTAAAATTAAAAAGAACAGTTCCTGAATACAGTTAATATTTATATAAATAGTTTATATTAGGGGATAATTAAGTGTCCATAAGGTTTTGTCTTATGCTCATGTTACGTTTTGTATGGAATATAGAAGCTCTATTTGGGATCCAATTTGCCATGACAAAATTCGAATTTGTTTAGTTTATGTTGTAGACGATATATTTTCTACGCTTTCTTCTTTTGCAGGGCTACCAATATTGCGATTGTTTGCACTAATATTTTGTATTTTATAAAGTTCACTTTGTTTATAAGATATTAAGGAATCAGAGTACTTTTCCGAATGTTTATTCTTTAAATCGGGTTTGTGAGAAACAGCATTTATCATATAACTCTAAGCCTGTTTAAAGCGACTTGTTTTAAATTTTTATCTACTTGATTTTATTACTATTTTTTGAATTCTTGACGACACATTTCTCTATACATATTATGATATTTAAAGCTTTTCGCGCTTTTGCGTTACTATTGGACTTATTTGTGTTTCGCTTTTTGACCATTATTAGTTGTTAGCATTTTTATTTATATATGAGTAAGAATTTTGTAATTCTTTATTCGTTAAACTTCCTTTTTTTGATGCGGGTTTTAATTTGCTTTGTGGCTGGTATTTCTTGTATGTTTTTGATTAATGGGGCCAGTCTCTCTTGATTAATGGATTCTAAATGGTTCGTCTCCCAAGTGCGCTTATTTCAAATAAATAAATAAATA
>JAOUZG010035355.1:2566310-2583895 GCA_026289955.1 Argiope argentata
TGTGATTTTTCTCCTGTATCCATCCGCTTCGCGGCGGGACCACTACATCTTCAAAAAAATGATCTAACATTATTTTCTATATTCTGTTTTGTTCACTGAGGAAGTGTTCTTTACACATAAGGGGGTTCACTACTCTTGAGTGGGTTTAGTACTTATGACATTAATCCTGTCTATACTACTACGTTCAGTGGTGGCGGGGTGGTCGGCTGTACACAAGAAGACAAGAGTACTCATGACATTTAAACATGAGGGAGGTTAACAGGACAATAAACAATCCACATGAAACAGAACAGGTATCGCAGAACACCTTTTTGATATTAATTTGTGGGTGGAAATCGTGGTTGAATGTTTTGTTGGCTCATAAATCTTACATCACAAACTCTCTCACGGTTATCATGCTTCCTGAGGATGCTTTCAGAATTGTTGATATATGTTCTTGGACTAGTTCGACGCCGAATGTGGTTTTAACGCGATGAGGCTTCATCTTTTTAAGGATTTCCTATATTTGATCACTTGTACAGGTTATTTGAATAAAGATATATTTATTTGGCATTGTGGCGTGGCCGCATGGTCTCCTCAAACCCAAGATTTATTTCCCTTCATTTTCAGCTGTAGAGTGTTTTGAAGACTAATCACTGCGATCTTGAGGCAAGAATCAACATCTCTGTTATTGAGATCTACAAAATTTTCGATACTTTTGAGAATGTTCGCCAATTAATGAACTGAGGTATGAATGGTGAATGTCAATCTGGGAAATTTCAAATACTTTCTCTAATACTTTTATATTTTCCTAATTTTTTTGTGAAATAAAGAGCTTAATACTACTTTCTGTATTGTTTCTTTGCTTTGTCTTTATATCTTTGAATCACTTGAAGGCGACATTTGGGATTCTACTTTCTAATGTGAAAATGAATGGAACATCAGTTTTACCACCCCTCCAAGTTTGCTCGTGAAATTCAGAAACACCTTGTAGAATGCCGTTTTTCAAACGTTCATTGATTTATTAGCAACATATATTTATCTAAATTGTGCATTTCTGGAAAGCTTTTAAAAGATAAAAATCAATATTAAATATTGGATGTTAAAAAGATAAACTTTGTAAATGATTAATTGAACACAATTTATTTCCCATTCGTTTGTGAACGAGAGTTACCAAAGTTAAAGTTCGAAGATAGAAATGTGTGATTGTGTTTAAGTGTGTGTGAGAAGGGCATTCTGACATTTTTATCTGATGAATCACCATTCAAGCATTCGCAGAATTTTTTTTATAAACAAATCTGTCAAAGATAAAAAAATTTGTGTCATATTCTAATTATTTAATAATTTTGAAAAGCAAAAGATTTTATGAAATCAAAAATCCTAAGTTACTTATAATATTTTTTAAAAAAATGATCTTCCGAGTAATGGTTTTTGGAAAAAAGGAGTCACCTCTGATTACACAGTTGCGGTGGTTAACTAACAATCTTCTAAAAGACACTAGCCTGTAATTAATTATAGCCTGTTATTAACTAAAAGACACTAGTATGACGCATCATGTTGTTTTGGGTTGAGATTTTTGAAGCCTCAAAAGGCGTGGCAACAACTTAACACTTTCTCGCTTTTGAGGCATCAATCTTTTGATTTTATTAATATTAGAAAATAATGCAGAATATTGTTACATTTGGCAATTTATCACAAAAAAATCATTTAAAAATAGAAATTTAATCTGTAATTCCTAAGTATGGTTAAAGTTAGTCAATGGCAACGTTGTTATATTTTTTTGTTGGTAAAATGTTTTTATCATGTGAGAGCATGATATTGAATTAATTTAAGGATTTTGAAGCCACAAAATGAGAGGGAAGGATATTGGCGATTAATCGCTTTTCCGGCATCAATTTTCCTGTTTTAGAGCTATTGGAAAATGGTATGCTTGTCGATTTGGCGACCACCAACAAAAAGTTACAACTTGGCACAATTGTCCGCCATGTTCCCGATTCTCGATGTATCGACGCGTGACTATTTTGATAGTCAGATGATTGTTTTAAAAATATTTAAATTGATTAATTCCTTAAATTAATGCAGATAAACAATGCCTTAAAAATAATAATGTTCTCACATGATAAAATGACATTTGAGATAACAAATTTCAACTTTTATTTGATAATATTTTCTATGTAATTAATTTTTAATTAAGATTAGCATTTATTTAGCGCTAATTGCTCCTAATATAAAAGAAATTAGAGAAAAAAACTCATTTTGTATTTGATAGATGGATGAACTTTCATAACATTTTAATAATTTCTGAATATATAAGCACATTGATTTTTTCTAAATGCAAACTCTCTCTAAGATCGTGCATATCAACATAAGGCAGTTATTTTCTCTCACTAACTATCAACTCCGTTTAGCAAGGAGTAATTAACTAGAAAGAAATTAATAATTACTGCTCGTCACTGTAGCTGTTCTCGGGGAACCTTTAATTCCTCTCCCCGTGTCCCTGTGGAGTCATTTCGCTGCAGATATCTTCCGCCCGAAGGGATCATAAATGAGATCAATTAAGGCCCCCACTAAGATTGTGAGTATTTTTTTTATGCTTCGCTGGAATGTAAACGAAGGTTTAAAAAAGCAAATTTTAATAGCAATTTGTGGAGTTGTTTCTACTTAATTTGGTATAATGTAAGAAGCGAGCCTCTCACTAGTGTTAATGACACAAAATTATTTCCTTCGGTGATTCCCCCCTCATTCCGTTTCTTTTGCGAATCTCGGTTGTTTTTTCAGCCTTCATGAGGGACTTGCTAAAGTTATTTGCTTTATTTGGGGGATTAAATTAAGTGTATTTAGTCATTATCTTGCAGGTGAACGATTAAATAGCAAGGCTCATTAATGAAATCCGCATAAATGTTTGATGACGACTGCTTTAAGTGCTCTTTATCACTCGTTCATCCGGATGGTTTTCATCAAACGTTTGGATCCTCATTTACAAAATGGCGTCGAAAACATGTTATTAAGTTAAGTGTAATTCGATTTTTATCGTTTTTTGGGGAAATTTGTGACAAAAATAATTCTTTTTCTTTTCATTAGCATTTAGCATATGTTTTTATGTTTACTGAAACTAAAATAATAGATTTCTTCATACGTTTATTATTTACTTGTGAATATCTGGTATATAATATGATAATATGTATATGTATATAATATGTAATAAAAGATATGTAATATGTATTTCAGCGTTAATCTTAACTGAAATATCATTTTTAATTACTCTTTTTTAATTCTTTTATTTAGAATTTTTTTTATACAGAAAAAAATATGTCTTTATTCGATTTATCCATCACTTTGTAAGATAAGTTAAAAAATGAAAGGGTAATTAATTATATACTTTGAGAATTTAAGTAAAACAAAATGGACACTATTCACTGACTTGTTAGAAAATTTAAGATTATTACAGTAAAATAAGCCATTGTAATAAAGATTTATACCTGGACTTGTATTTGGTTATAGATTTTATATCTATTCACAGCTTGTACATTTTTATTTTAAGAATTGTTATTTTTCTCATATTATTTAATCCTGATAGTTAGTTAATATTTGAATAAATCAATGTTTGTTCTACAAAATTAAATTATTTGTATATACATTTTGTTTAAAAAACGCTTAAAATAAAAAAAAATCCCTTAGATAATGATAAATTATTTATAAAAATTAATGCATAATAGGTAGAGTAATAGAGTAATTATTATATTATAGTTAAATTTGATAGATGAAATTATTATAAAAGAACATCTGAGTATTATACATTGCTTGCAATAATTTCTTATTGCAGAAAAAAATTAAATGTTATAAAAACATAATTAATTTATTAAAAATGTCAGATTTAATTTGTATATGCGGATACGTTCGAATAGTGTAAGTTTTACAAATTAGATACTTCGAAAATTTTACATTAGAACTTGATAATTTACTCTAAAATTTCTATAACAATAATACGAGAGTTAAAAAATGTTGTGAATCAAAAAAATAGTTCTGAGCCGTGGCAGTCAAATAATAATAATTTGAGTACCTATAAAATTTGGCTCTCTATATTAATTGTTGCGCAATTACTTAAAACGGGTTCTCCATAATTTTTTAAGTTATAAAATTTAAGAACTGTACTCATTTTCTTATTGTATTCAAGTTCTGTGATGATATTAATTAAAAGTTTCTATAAAAGTTAAATGAAAATGTTTTCTTGGTTAAAAGAAAACAACAAGGTACAAAATTTGATATGGCAAAAACTAACAATTTATTCTTATAACTTAATTACCTAAATGATGTTGCAATAATTTCATTTGAAAATAGGGTTTTCTTTATCTATCCTCTACTATTGATAAATTAAAAAAATATTAAAATGAGTTAAAAAATAAATTAAAAAAAATATATAAATGAATGATCTGTGACAACATATAATAAAATTTTTAATAAATTCTTCTTTCTGAAATCTAATAAACTGTTAGTTACTGAATTAAACAATGACTTATAATCATTAAAATTAAAAAAAAAGAACTAACGTTTTTTTTTAAAGTTCTGGGTTTGATTTAAAAAATCTTCAATACATTTAGTCTTGTAATCTCTTTCTTTAAATATGTGAATAAAAATATATTTAATAATATTAATAGGAAAGAGCAATTTAGAATTGGATATAAATTTATCAATTCTTAATCGCATCTTTTCTCAAATTAGTTACACTAGATGCAAAATAGGCGCTCAATTCTCTTTGCTACAAAAATACGGAATGTATTTTTTGTTCTAGCACCAAAACTTCGATAAACTGTTTTGGAAATTTTTATTTTAATAATTATAAGCATTTAAACAAAATTCATGAAATAATAAAATACGTCATATATACATGATAATAATAGTAGTATTCATCTTTTTAGAGAACTGTATTGGGCGCATTATTTTCTTATTCGTATATTAATATTGATGATGGTAATTTTTAAAGAAGCATATCAGCTTTAGCAGAATTTTAGTTCCTTTTTGCATTATATGCAAATTAATTCTTTCAGTCTAATTCGGAAAGATAGAATAAATGTATTTGATTCTTTTATTGAAAATATTTTTTGATTTTTATCTATCTTCTCAGTTAACATTTACGATACAATATTTATTCTTAAAGATTCCTATCATTTTCCTCGATTCTAACGTCTGTACCATTAAATCATGGAAAAACTATTTTTGTTTATTATTGTTATGTGTTATTGAGCAATTTTATG
Organism: Argiope argentata; assembly: GCA_026289955.1. Classification (NCBI taxonomy): domain Eukaryota; kingdom Metazoa; phylum Arthropoda; class Arachnida; order Araneae; family Araneidae; genus Argiope; species Argiope argentata. Next base: position 2,571,542 of record JAOUZG010035355.1, read on the forward strand.
ATTTGAATTCTTCTTATTGCAGTATATAAAAATCATACGTTATTTTAGTGTTAGTTTGAACCCCACGATAGACATAAAAACTTATTCCACAATCAGAAAAATTAATCGTCTCATGTATAAGTAAGGAAAAATGCCTCTCTTGGGAATGAATTGTTTTTACTTTAATAAATAATATATTTTTGAGTCGAAATAAAAAAGGTTACTGATTAAAAAATTCTTACCGATTAAATGATGCAGGTATTTACCATCAAAAAGCTCATTTTATTTTCCTACTTCAATAGAGGTCAAACCTATTTAAATACACTCGAAATTAAAGATGCTGTGGAAGAACTATCAATTTTGCTACTGTAAAATTCAAACTTAAATAGCATTCAGGCTCAATGCTTGTGGATCTGTTTGATAGAAATTAAACTAAAAATATTATTAGAAGCTTTGTAAAGTAAATTTATTGATTTTCAATACAAATCAATATAAAAATTAATGATAAACGTAAAACATTTTCTTAGATTCATAGAACGCTGTGTCTTTATAATGGGGAAAAGGCTCATCAGCTATGCAATGGATGTTAAAATAGGTGTACATAAAATACATTTACATATTTTTCATAAAAATATTTCACACTTTTCCTCGATAATTTTTCACTTAATTGTGAAATAGAGCGTCGAAAGCCTAATTTTTTTTTATTATTTTATCCTAGAAAGTAGAAAATAACTGATAAAGCCTTTATGCAGTCGTATAAGCTAGATTTTAATTACATAATTGAAAAGTGAATAGAAAATACTTGCACTGGCTTGCATTAAATATTTTTATATGTATTTAAGCTTACTATAACATAAATAAAAGGATATTAAATATCTATAAAGAACAAATTTAAAATTTTTAGAAATTTAAAATTTTTTAATAATTAGAGCATATTTTTAAACCATTTTAACGAAATGAGAAATCAGGATAAGAATCAAATGAAAGAATCTTTCATCCTTCCCATTGTGAAAAAAAATTGACGTAAAATCAAGTCACCAAGCAATATAGATTTGAGTGGTACAATTTCGAAAAATTAAATGTTTTTTATTTGATTCAATGGGCGATTGAAAAAAATACTTATTTGTCGATTAAAACGACTTTCTTCATTCGCTGATGAGAAAGTCTTAAAGATGAACACGTTATTCCCAAAAAATATTGGTTCCTTAATCTAAAAAAAAGACTTTACATGCTGTTTACCATGATAAAATGAAGAAATCCTAAATTGATCATTTTTAATATTGTAACGAAACTTGTTCTAACTTCGTACGGACTGAATTAGTCAGAGGTAGAATGGTATGAACTGAAATTGACCGTAAACTCGTATCTGTCTGCAGGCAAGTTGCTTCATATTTGTTTTATCTTTGATTTACTTTCGATTATTTGTCGTTTGTTCTAGAAAGTTCTTATAATTTCTGTATCTTTCTAGATCTAGAAAATTCAAGTCATATGATAGAGTCAATTGTATATAAAAATAGATATAAGGTTTAGTTACATGAATAAAATCTCGATTTGAGATTAGCGAGTGGTATCTTTGACTTTAATTGAACCTCGGTTTATCTATACTAATTTCATCTACGTGATAATATTATAATCTAAAATCAAAGAAAAATATTTGGCTCTAGAATTTTTTATGCAAAAGAAGAAAAAAATTAGAACATCTTTTAAACTTTCAAGCTTGAATTTATTCTCGGTGGGAATTGAGGCAAATGAATTCAATATTTCCGTATTATCTTGAGCACGAAGGAAAGAAAAAGTAGTTCCTTATAAACGAAAAAGAAGAAAAAAAATCGGAAAAAGAAAGAAATCGAATGAAGAATAACTAGAAATTATCTTTGTACAATGGAAAAGAATAAAAAGTATCGTCTGATCTTTTTCGAAGAAATGATGTGATTTTTTCTCCATTTTTATTTGAACTGTCCCTTAGGAGCGAAGTATTTTCGTTTAGTAAGAGCTCTCTTGCTTTAACTTAATGGAAGTATCTCGAAATCAAGATTTTTTCTTTATTCTTTTGTGGGACGTATCATGGAAGAAAATGGAACAAATATTGAACAAAAACTAACTAAATTGAGTTAAAAAAATACTATTCCTTAATTAATGTACGAACATTCATTAATTGTACAAACAAAAGCTATATTTCAAAAAAGAAATTATCATTACTTTTATTACTTTAATTTTACTATTTGAAACTACATAAGATATAATTTTGATTTTTTTTTGCAAAGAAAATTTCAGATACAATAATTTTGCATGTAAAAAAAGTTAAGCTGAAAAAATTAGTATTCACTTATTTTATGCGTGTCATTTTTCAATTCGTATTTAAAAATAGATGACATTAGTTAATATTATTCATTTAAAAAAAGATAAATCTTTTTTCGAGTTCTGAATAAAATATTAACTAGATGATGATTATCCTGTTTAAAATATACATTTCATATGTACTATGATTAGATTAATATGTTTGTTAAAAAAAGAATTAATGAACTTTTCTTCTTTTCATCCAAACACTCACAAATTTATTCTTTAAGACAAGAGAAAGAATGTCTCAACTTTTTAAAATGTAAAATTTAATTAAATATTCAATTAATTAGAAATAAATCGAAATTTTTCTGTTTTATTTCAATAACTTCGCAGCAAGCAGTCTTACGAAAGACTTTTTTAAAACAACAGTTCTTCGTAAAATTCTAAAATTTTTCAATTTTATTACTGCATATTATTACTTTCAAATATTTTTATTTTTTAAATAAATTTAAGGGTATTCATATTATTTACTTCGAACTACTTTATCACATTTTTTAAAAATTTCTATTTATTTTAATATAAATATTTATTAAGTAAGAATATACATTTATAATAATATCGAAACTTTTTTGCCAGAGTTTCATTCTCATTAAGATATTTGTTTAATAATAGCTAAATGCAGACACGATTTAATCACTCAAACGGATGCGAGAAAAATAAAATATTTCGAACAAATTGAAATAGAAATTTGACTACAAAAAACAGTCCAGGCAATGAAAAATTAACCAATAAAGATAAATTGTAATAGGTAAATAAACCCATGCTGTTTTATTATCAGTATATATATTTCACTGTATTTATTTTATATTTCAAAAATTAATTAACTATTACAACAGGACTGGCAAAAATAGCAAATATATTTTAAATTATTTAAATTAAATTATTTATGATGAACTTATTTCTAAAAAGCGTTTTAATCAATTCTTAATTAATTCTATAATAATTATATTTACGTTGTTCTTACACTTTCTTATCTTTCTTCACAGTGATATGCGAAAAAACGCGAAAGTGCTTTTGCTTAACAGAAACAGCACTTTTATTATCGCATTTACTTTAAAAATCGAGAAAAAAACTTAACACATCACATATCTAAAAGAATCTAAAAATCCTGAAGCTCACACGACTCTCAGAGAATTTTTACATGCCTCTTATCTCAATTATTTCAAAATTCAACTACAGACACTTATCGTTATCAATAAGGTAAAAGTGTTCTTATTCACCAAAAACTTCCTTTCAAAGAAATTTTTGTCGAAATTTAATTGGACAATACAAGAACCAATAAAGCGAGATTGTTGCGCTTCGTGGCTTCCTGAAAAAGACGTTCGTGCCTGGAGTGGCTCCCGGACGGAAAAAATGGAAATCGTATCCGTATGTGCTCCTGACAGGCAGAGAAAGCACCATTGATGGATTAGAACCAGTTACCATGATCGCTGGGGGAACTCCACGCCAGTTACACTATCAAGAAACTAGAAGACTAGACTTTTTTTTCTTGCTTCTCCATTTTCTTGTTCGAGATTTCTTTCGCTTTTTGTTTGTTTTCCCTGTTTTCTTTCCCATGTGCAGGTTTTTTTTTTAATGATATCGTGCCACTATGAGTTAGAAGGAGGGAAAAAATAAAAGAAGTGAGAGCGTAAGAAACGGTATCTGTAGCGTATCTTTCAGTACAATGTAGAGGTGTATGAGTTAAAGCAAGTTTGCAGTTATGTAACGGTTTTTTTTTCTGAAAAATTCAATAGTTCAGATTTTTGGTAAAAAATTAAAATGTTTCATTGTCTTTTTATAGTGTGGATGCATTTAGAGTTTTTCCAATGTGTAAGTTTTTAATATTATGTCCTTATGATACTGTCGCGACTTCAACTGAAGCTCTGTGGCAGAGTGGCTACCTCGGAAAACTGTGAATTGCCTGCGACTCTGGTTCGAATCCTAGAGGAGGAACTTTTGACTTTATTTCTATTAATCATTATAATTTATTTCGGAAATTTCCAGAACAATCTTTATCTTTCCATGACACCTTTTCCGGGACAGTACTTCCGGTTTTTCTTTGCTATATAAACTGCTGTAACGTATCAATCAAGAATTGTCTTCAACCCGATCAAGCTGCAGTGTGTTAATAAAAATCCTTTATTTCAAATGAGTCTGCATTTATACGTGACAATATTGAAGGAGAAAAATAAATAAGTAAAAGAAGTGAGAGCTTAAGAAACAATATCTGTAGCGTATCTTTCAGTACGAAGTAGAGGTGTATGAGTTAAAGCAAATCTGAAGTTAAGTAATGGATTTTTTTTTGAAAAAATATTCAGTAATTCAGATTATTGATAAAAGAATTTAAAATATTTCAGTGTTTTTATATAATGTGGTTTTTATATAATGTTTGTGGATTCATTTAGTGTTTTTCCAATGTTTAATTTTTTATGATATCGTGCCATTACGAAATCGAAGGAGAAAAAATAAATAAATAAAAGAAGTGGAAGTCTAAGAAAAAATATCTGTATCTTTCAGTACAAAGTAGAGGTAATAAGTTAAAGCAAGTCTGAAGTTATGAACGGATTTTTTTTTTGAAAAATTCAATAGTTCAGATTTTTGGTAAACAATTTAAAACGCTTCATTGTCTTTTTATTGTGTGGATTCATTTAGCGTTTTCCTAATGTGTAAGTTTTTTTTACATCATACCCTTATGAGATCAAAAAAATAAATAAAAGAAGTGAGAACGTAAGAAACGATATCTGTACCGTATCTTTCAGTACATTGTAGAGGTGTATAAGTTAAAGCAAATCTAAAGTTATGTAAGGGATTTTTTAAAATTATTCAGTAGGATAGATTATTAAAAAAAGAATTAAAAACATTTTAATGTTTTTATGTAATATCGATTAATTTAGTTTGTGGATTCATTTAGTGTTTTCCAACGTATAAATTTTATTTATGGTATCGTGCCATTATGAAATCGAAGAAGAAGAAAATAAATAAATAAAAGAAGTGAAAGCTTAAGAAACAATATCTGTAGCGTATATTTCAGTAATGAAATAGAGGTAATAAGTTCAAGCAAATCTTAGTTTCTGTAACGGTTTTTTAAAAACAAATAGTTTATATAATTTGACAAAAGAATCAAAAATGGTTTTTTATAGTGTGGATTCATTTAGAGTTTTAACGGATCAATTTAGGATTCAATTAGTTAGTGGATTTATTTGATGTTTTTTCCAAGTATAAGTTTTTTTTAATGAAAAAGTGCCACTATACGATAGAAGGAGAATAACAATATAGAAAATGAAAGCGTAGGAAATGATATCCATAACGTATTTTACCGTACAATGTAGAGGCGTATTAGTTAAAGCAAATATAAAACTCTGTAAGATTTTTTAAAAAAAAAATCAATAGTTAATATATTTGATAAAAAATTAAAACATTCCATTGTTGTTTTAAAGATCTGACTCATTTAGTGCTTTAGCTGAATCATTTTGTGTTTTTCCCGTCTGTAAGTTTTTTTATGATATCATGCCATTAAGAGGTGGAGAAAAAGGAAAAAATAAAGAAGTTTAAGTATATAAAATAATATCTGTAGAATATCTATGTATTTGTAGAGGTGTATAAGTTTAAACCAATTAGAAATTCTTTAACTTTTTTTTAAAAAATTAAATAATTTAGATTTTTGATAAAGAATTTAAAACATTTTATTGTTTTTTTATGGTGTGAATTCATTCTGTGTTTCATTTTATTTTTTTATTCATTTATCATTTCCTATTCAAGTATCTTGATTGGCTAATAAAAGAATCTATTTTTATAAATACATGATTGAACTAACTTTAGAACCATAAATAAATTACCAATGGATCAAATAAATGATTATCTTGAAAAGAGGAAGAAAATTTAATGTAGCATTACAAAATGAAATCAACAAAATTCTAAAATAAAATAAATTCGATTCTCTCCAGTATTTTTTTTTCTCGTTTCAGGATATAAATTTCAATGTTAAGATGTTTCTTAAATGTTTTTGAATTCTCACTAAAAAGTATAACTCATTTATTGAGTAAGGATATAACACTAAAACAAATACATTTGGTGAGCAAAATATTAAATTTTTACAGTGACATTACATAAAATTACTTTCGTGTATTGTAATGAGTTTCTTCAGTTCCGATATTTTTTCAAATGTGTGAATTGCGAACAGATACAAAGAGTGCCTATTTTAGTTCCAAGTTTATTTAATTCCTTTAACTTATAAAACACAACATAAAAACACATATACAATATCAGACCATATTTCGTCCTCGCCTCAAGACTGTCTTTTACCCTTTTTATCATGCTTTCTCTTTTCGAACGTTTTCTTCCTTGTTTACTGATTAATTTTTTTTCCCACCAGGATTTGAAAAATCATAGAAGCGCTTTACATACACATTCATTAAAGGATCGCAATTCAATTTTTTCTTATATTAAACATGCACATTCTGTGCATGTTTTATAAAAAAAATCCCTCTTTTGTAAGCAGCATATTGTATCGGTCTTAAATTGAAAGCATTAAATAGTAATAGTTGAACATTTATCTGGAAAATAATTTATTTCTTTTTTTTTGTTGTCGAAACATAGCTTTCAGGACATTTTCTAGATAATCAGATAGTTGCTTAAACATTATATAGATTATATTACTACTTTATATTAGTAATTAATATTTCATTTAGTATGAGTATATTATTTTTACTGAGCATTTTTTAAAAATTTCACTTCTAGAAAATTTGTTTAGATAAATGGGAATAAAATTTTAATTTAGCTAAAATTGGTTAAATAACATTTAGTTAAGTAACTTAATTACTTAAAATGATACAATATTCATTTATTTAGCAAAATTTACTTAACTTTCTTTTTTAGTATCAAAATGTATCAGGAAGTTAAATTAAACGCGAATTATGCAGTTACAGCCAAGAATTTAAACAATAACAGTCGCAATAATTTTATCGAAATACGATCCATGTATTTTCAAAACTGCTAAGTAGCATAAAACGCACAACAAAATTTTTACAATTCACGCACCCTACACATATGAGATACTAAAAAAAGTTGTACAGATAAATGGGAATCAAATTTTAAAAAATTTAGTTTAGAAATTCAGTTTTTAGGATGATATAATATTTATATAGCAAATTTTACAAAGTTTTTTTTTTCAATATTAAAATATATCAAAAACCTAAATTAAATGAGATTTATGCGATTCTAACCATGAATTATAATTTTATCAAAGTGCGATCCATACATTTTCAAAATTGCTAAGTAGCATAAAAGCGCATTACAGAATTTTTACAATCCAAGCAACCTACTCATACGAGATATAATTTGGGGCAAGGAATAAAATCTTCATTATAATGAGTTCATCGATAAATAGTATGCATATCCATCAATAATTATAAAAATAGAGAATGCTTTATAAAAAGAAATCGAAAAATGTGAAAGTAACGAGTTTAAATCGTGTAATGATTGCCGGTTTCTTTCTTGATATCTCAATCTGTTGCTGTCAGACGAATCAATGAAACATCATTTCTTTGAGATCGATCATCCCGTCATCCATCATCTGGAGATAAGATAAAGTTGCAGGACGTAAATATTTAAAAAGATCCTTATTTGTGCCTTCTTTTTTTAAAAAAAAAAACAAGTTGTCTTTAACACCTGTTGTCTTCCAATTAATATGCAAATGAGAAGTAAGGAAGAGGAAGAAATAATTTATTCATCAAGCAAAGACACAGCGAATGGGTTAAGCTTCGTTTTCGCATCAGGGTTATGAATGTCGGAAAAAGTTTTTATTCGATTAATATTTTATTTTGACGACAAAATTACGCATTCATGCATATGCTTACATAATTTAATCAGACAAAAGCTTTTATTTTTATTTACCGGTGTAATTTATCGATGCAATTTTACCGCTCTGAATTCTTTATAGAAAATAACTCAATGCATGAAGCTTCCGCCTTTAATGGCTTATTTAAAATAAAAAAATATCTTTATTTGGAGTGTTTTCCTTCAGTTAATGAGTAATTAAAAGTACTGAGACTTTGTACGCCTTTTTGGCACCAATAATTGTTTTAAAATGTTAAAGAGCTTACTATATCGTAGTTGCTGATGTCTTTTCGTTTTTAATATTTTAGATGATAAATTACTAATTTTTATTCTATTTATGTGTAGAAAGAACTAAAACACCCAGCTCCTCGTCAAAGTATTTTTCATTGAATTTCTAAACCTAAAACTTTCAAATACAATTACATTTTTCTTTTACAGGGTGTATGCATGTTATTTCAGAGATATATCTTATAAGAAAAAAAGATAAATATAGATCATAAAAAATTATTAACAAGTTTCCCAGAATGAAGTGCAAATCATGTAATATAGGTATAAAAAACATGAAATCATAAATAAATGAATATATATTTGAGAACAAAATAATTATTAGGTCTTATTTACCTTGTGAAGTGGCCCCTCGTAATTGAGGATGAGATGCTTCCGGTATGGTGGTTGTATCTCGCCAACCTGGTGATTACAATAACTGTGGGGGTTAGGCTCCCCCTCGATGACGGGGCGTACTCTTTTCGGGGAGGGTTGTACCTGGGCCGGTGACGGCCATTAGGACTCAGCCACAGTTCCAGAACTTTGCTCTTGTGGCGGTCCGGTCATTCAGTTTCGTTTGTTAATCCGTGTGCCTTCGTGATGGGTCGGAGAGTCTGTTCCATGACTTACCTTGTGAAGTTAATCTAAATGCCTGTATAAATGCACTGTGCTTAGGTAACTATAAATTTTAGTATTGCTTTAGTTGAAGTAAGTAGTGAAGTATCTTTAAAATTAATTTGAAAATAGCATTTAAAAGAAAAAAAGAAAATAACAAACCATTTTGAATTAATCATTGTTTTAGTTATTTTATAGTCTTTATTCGTTTATTAGTATCAAGACTTAATTGATATAATTTTTGTCAGAAGGTTTTGAAGAATATAAAAGAGCTGTGACTTATTAACAACTAAAATAATTTTTAGAAAAAGTAAAAATTTAAAAATTTCTTTGATTAATAACGTTGGATGATAAAATTAGGATGTGTAAGAATTCGTCATAAGTAGACTTTTAACTTTATTTTCATTTTAAGATCATTTTAAAATCTCATTATTTATCCAAAGTTAAATTTCAAGATGATTGTGTTCTTAATTTTAAATCTAGCATCATAGTTTATAAATTTTCTTTCATCAATTATTAGCATCATATAAATTTCTTTATGTTTATTTTTGATTTATAAAGTCTTGAAAGGAATTAGAGAATCTTATAACTTCAATAAGAGGGGTCAGTGAAGTTTATCATTTCTGATATTGCTCTCCAATAAAATCATTTCAGTTAAAATTGTATTACATAAAGAATATAGTTATCGTATTAAATAAAGCATATTGTATTCTAAAATTTTTATAGTATTATATAAAGCCTTTTTTTTATAAAAAGTATTTATTGTATTATATAAAGCCTAATGTATTATAAAAAGTATTTATTGTATTATATAAAGCATAATAAGAATCATTTAAAGAAATTTTATATTTCTTTTTAATATTATTTTTTTACTTTTCATTTTAATAGAATAATAAATAAAAAATCTTGGAATGTACGATTCACACTTATTTGTAAAATTTTCATCCTGTTTTGCAGCTAGAAAAGATTCTTAGGCTGCAGTAATTCATAATTGGATTCATTGGATGATAGAAATATCGTTAAATCTTCTCCAAAGCTATTTAAGTCGTATTAATCCAGGGTACTTGAGGTGAAATTATTTTTCGGATAAGCAAAATATAACCTCAAATCTTACAACAGCTACGTCAGTACATGAACATCTTTTTTAATTTGATAATATTTTTAAGGAGTCTGTTACAAACCTATAATTTCGCTTCCCAGCACGAATAGTGCCATTGTAAGAAAGCCCATTTTTCGATCAGCCCTGTTGTGTGCTAAGCAGATGCCACTCCAGTGATCTCAGAGCTTGGATTTGGCTGGAAACTTCTAGAGTTTTAACAATCCATCTAATAGAAACTAAGATGCACCCTGATTGGTCCAGCGAACCCCCTGAAGGTTTTCGGCCTACCTACTGGTATCTATAAAAAGATCGTCAGTCCCAGGTTGCTGAGTGAATTGAACCGAAGGCGGAGTTGGAGTAGAATACAAGTAACGAGTCATCGAGAGTAAAGTGGAACAACAGTGGAGTGCAAGCGTCGTGTGAAGCTGAAGAGAGTTCTGAACAGCTGTGTGTTGAGTCCTGTTGTCTACAGTGTCGTGTCATTTAAGAAGTAGCCAGTCGTGTGGTAGTGAATTGGCAGCGAAAGCGAGGAGACAGTGGGAACTTCAACCATTTGGAGAGATAGTAGAATGAGGCTCCAAGGAACCCTTCTACTGCTGGGTTCTGTCCCTGGCCTTTTTGTGCGTGCTGAGATCGATTTCTGCTTGTGGGCTACTGTCTGTTGTAGTGCGCTGTTGTGTGTTCGCCGAGGCTGTATATATTCGTCATCTGAATATTCGTCGTCTTTGTGTTAGTGTCTTCGTGTCAAATAAAAGTTGTTTTTTTTCTACTGAGACCCACTGATTGTCTTCACGCCATAGATTAGGAAATATAGATAGAAGCATAGATAGAAAGAACCCGTCTATCCGAAACAATGCGAAAATTACGTAATATCTGTTTCATAACTCACATAATAAAAAGACTGATACAATCAAGACAGATGTAACCAAGATATAGAATTATCATACTGCGAAATCGCTATTTACCTTACCCTCCTTTTTCATTTAAACCGTTAATAAAAATATTCAGTATTTCTAAAAAAGTTATCTTTAGTAATAAAGCATAGTTTTTAGACGATTTAATAGTTTTAATACGATTTTTTAGATACATTGCTATTTTTAACAAATTCTGTATTTTCCAAACTCAGCTTATTTGTTTCTCAGAAAAGGAATTTTCTTTTAATAATATGTATCTTTGGGTTTAAGAAAAAAATCAAGTATTCAATTCTCAAATGAAATGATTAATTTCAAGATCAATCTAACTACCCAATATTTTTCAAAACAAATATTTTATAGAAAATATAAATTAAAACACAGCATTCTGTTCAAGAAAAATTAAGAAATCCAATAAACTAATATTGGGTTTAAGGAGAAAATTTTAATTACGTAAATATTGCAAAATTATGCATGAGAAGAATAAATTCTCGATTTAGTTCTCACTAAGGACTTTTTTTAATTAACCAGATTAAAAGATACAAACTGATAAAAAAATTTGTAGGAAAGGATAGATAAAACACGCTTCTTCAACATATATAGACAAATGTTAGCATTATTAATGGTGAATTAATTAAAGTTGAAACTATTTTATATTCAATGTCAATATTTAATATTTTACGTTACTGTAGCTAGATTTATAAATATAAATTGTAATTAAGGATATCCTTCTTTATTTTTAAAGCACAAATCTCATTTTCTACAACAGATATAGCAATAAATGTTGTATTACGTATAAGCTTAAAATAACCTTTCATATAATTTCTTATAAAACAACAATTTAAAGATGTTTGCTTACGCAAGATGGTTTTTAACATATTTAAAATAATTTCTTTTAATTCTTATCAAATATCAACGATCCTATTTTATATACTGTGCTGTTGTGCTTTCAAAAGAATAAACAAAACTGATTATATATAAACCTTTTTATGAATTTCGAAACCTAAAATTACATTTTACATTAATCAATCGACAAAAAAATTAAACACATTAATGATAAATTTTAAAACAAGCGAAGCATTTTAAATATTTCTTTTACTTATAAGTATATTTACCTCCAATTCTATAAAATCTATTGAATGTCTTTTTTTAAAAATGTTTATATACCTTTAAGTGCAATTTGTAACTATAATATATTCTTTCTTTCGAAATGCTTATTAAGAAATCCTACCCAATATTTTAAAGATAACTTTTGCTTTCAGGTTTTTTTTCAAACCTGATTTGATTTCTTTTTGCAGTGGTTAATTTTGTATATATATATATATATAT
>JAOUZG010035355.1:2583995-2601397 GCA_026289955.1 Argiope argentata
ACCCTTTAAATCTAACTTCTATATCATTCTGGTGCCTTTCAGAATTTAATGTTTCAGCTTAATAAATTATCTTTAAAAACCAATAATTGGTTTATTTTCAAACTATAGAAAAGAAACTAATTATTCACATTTTATTCTAACACATTAAAAAAATTAAATGAATAAATAAAAATTAGAACAAGTCCCTCTTTGTAATTCATCTTCCTTTCTCTACAGAAATCGCAATTAATGATACTCGAATATGAAGAGAAAAAATGTTTATGAAATTGCAACTGAATTTCCCTACTGTTATTTCAATGATCTCTTTAAAACTAAACAAAACAAAACATGCATTTCCACTGTTGCATGCTCGAAAATCTATGAAATTATGCAAATAAGCGCGGCTCTAATAGTGCATAAAATGAAAATCAAAAGAAACGACCGAAGTAGAAATTATTGATAACAAGACATCATTTTATCCTTACGGAAGGAGCTCCAGAACCGATGAAACGAGCACGAAAAAAAAAGATGTGTTCCAGTGCTCCTGAATACTGCTGGATAGGAAAATAGGATATTTCTTAATTACCTTAGTTACCGGAAAATATAGAGAACAAATAATGACTCTTTAAAAAGATGCATCGGTTTTGAGGATCCGAATAATTATTCCTCTAGATTCTCGTTAATTTGCAAGGATTGCTTCAGTTGACTACACTTAAAAATCAATAAAGAGGAGTGTATATATTCGAAATGTTTTCTTCATATTTTTCTTGAAACGTCATTAGAGATTTTAAGGAACAATTTTCATTTCATGAAAGTTTTCTTATTTTGTAAATAAATCAACTATTAAAGGGGGAGAACTTTTTAAGTGTCTCCTCGGCAAGTTGTTAGTTTTAACATCGTTTCAGGTGCTCTAAAATGATTGCTTTGTGCTCCGGAGGATTTGGAAGCTCTAAGAAGCGTTTCATTTGGTAATAAATTAAGCAGAATAATTTTTCGAGCGTGTAATTACAAATTGAAATTGGTTGCAATCATCGAAGAAATTTTAAATGAAGTATTTGGTCCGAAAATGGTAAGAATGTATTTAGTTAATGAACATATTAGTTTTTCAATCAAATGCATTGAAACGTTTAATGGAGGAAATTTAAATAAATGTTTGACAAATATATAAATAATAAAAAGTATATTCTGAAAATAAACAAGCTGGAGAGAGAGTGTAATACATTTTTCGATTATTTACAATATTATTTAATTATCTCTTTAGTAGATTTTAATATATCTTTAGTAGCTCTTCTCTTTTAGGATCATTGTCAATAAAACTAATCGTTAAAGTAGAGAACTTTCAAGAAGTGGATGCCAATTATTTTTGTAGGGTTGCTTAACTTCTTGTCCGAACTTCGACTTTCATTTAAGAGTTTCGAGTTGTCCAGACCGTATTCAAAGAAACGTTAACGTTGAGATTAACAATGTCTTCCTAATGTATATCCACTCTAAAGTATATATTAAAGTTTAATGATGTCTCAGTTATAATGTAAAACTTGCTGTGAAGTTACGGTTAAGAGTTTAATGTCCCGCTTTAAAAGAGCCCACGTGAATTTTCAAATGAAACTAGTAATATTACAATTTATTTTAAAGTCAATTCCTACTTAGGTCAACAAAGGAATTTTTTTTTATTTTAGTTACTCTTTAATAAATAATTGCAATTAATGTAAATAACTTTTCAAATAATTATCGATTTTCGCAAGAATTAAATTCATATTCTTCATCTTCACGTGAAAGTTACCAAAATCCTTGTATTTTACCGATTGAGGTACTGCCTGTTGATTGCCATTTTCATTACAAACTGCTAAAACTCTATTTAAAACATTAAAAATTAATTTAATTTAATTATTGAATTAGTATTTAAAAAAAAACTTTATTAACATCATGAGTCATCTGCTACAAGTTAAAAAAAATATATTCGAACTTGAGTGGATTGATAAAACTTATTTTACTACCGATTGAAAATTTGAACAATATTAAAAAATATATAGGGTGAGTGTGAACTAATAGTAGTAATTGAAAAACTAATATAACAAATAACCAAATTTTCTACAGAAGAATTATTGTGCATCAGTAAATAAACAAAATAGTTTTATAGATTATATATTATCTAATAATTTATATATAATTAATTAAATTACGCACTTCCTTGCAAATTAATTACTTTAAAGCAAATAAACCTGCTCTACAACAGAAAAATTCATCAAATGAAGCTACCTCCAAAAAATGTTTTAATGAATAAAAAGTATTTTATTAACGATTCAAAATTTGAACAATATATATATAAATAAAATAGGGAGAGTGTGAACTAACAGTAATTGAAAAAAAAACCCAATTTTCTATATAAAATAAATTATTTTGTTATATTTTAATACTAAATACAATTCATGTATTAAGATATATTTGAGAATTTTTTTAGAAAATATGTTTCATTCAGCTTCAAATTGAAAGTGATTTTAGAAAAAGAGATATACGATTCCCATTTATAGCTTTTCAATAGCGCTGTTATCCGAATCCATTTTCAATAGTAATACTATTTCAACGCCTGAAATCTAGTAAATAAAGTACAAAATCAATTTTATTGGTGTATTTTCTATTGTTGCGAGCTAATGAAGGATATGACGAGAGTTATTATGGAAAAAAAACACAATTAATTATATTCCACTGATAATTTACCTGTTCATTTCAGAAAATTAGGCTAATTATCATAAAGTTTGAACTTTATAATGCATTGAAATAAATTAGAATTTTGAGAAGTCAAAGTAAATTAGGTGTAAACTATCAAAAACTTGGTGAAACTCCATTTCTTTAAGTCTGTCAACGGACATTCAAATCCCTTGATTATTCTACATTTATTAAAGTCAAATTACGCTCTAACTGTAGTTTTATGTTCGGAATGCTCTGAGTATTTTCTTCTCAATTTTAAATTTGCTTTCTGTAAATTCATTTTTAAAACCTTAAAAAATTGCATCAATTGTTTTAGTACCCACATAAAAGTTCTGAAAGAATGTCTACAAACATATACATTAAATTTTTTCTCATTTTACATAAACCGGGAGTGGTAAAATTACGCAATCATTAGCCGGTTAAACATAATTTTGGAACTCTATTCTAAACTGAGGCATTTTTTTTGGAAGCAAGAATCTGGAGTGTTGAGGATTCTTCAGGAGAGTTCGTGTCAGCGTTTTCAAAAAGAAGAGATATAGCTCGAGTACCTTCGTAATTTAAAAGATTATTATCTTCTAAAAGAAAAAAAAATCGTATTAGGTTAAAATTATTTTATGATCATGATTAAAAGTGGCTGAAAATTATTTTTTTCCACCCTCTGTTTGAGAATCAGCACTGATAACTAATAACATTTTTAGACTTTTTTGGGGGGGGAGGGGAGAGTAATGAATTGTTGGATAAAGCTTGATCGCATAAAGCTTACAGTTTAGATTTCAAGAAAGATCAGGCAAAAATGACACACAGAAACAAATTGCCTTGAAAGAAATTGCGCTATTCATTAAGCAATATTTTTGTAGATAATATGCACCTCTAAAGAGATTCTTTTTATCAATATATTTATTTTTTAAAATATTTATGCCGCATTGAAAATAATTTTTTAAAATGTACAATCGGATAATTGTTTGAAATAATCGAAAACCAATTGTGTCTCCAAAGTGTAGATAGTTTTCTTTAAATATAAATTAGATCATTATAACCCATTATTTATTATAAAAAATTGCAGTACCTGTTAAAATTAGAGGGCATTTGTTATAGTTAATATTATAATTATTTTTAGTTAGTTTTAAATATGTCAACAATAAATAGACATTGAGAAGTTGTGTTTTCTTTTTAAAAACTTGCCAATATGGTCTTTTTAATAAATCGGTTTTCTCATGAGATTTTAAAGAATTTGTAGAATAATATTAGATGTAAAACTTTGCTTAAGGCCCTCTCCACCCCAAAAAAAGAATCTTTAATTTTAAAGAGTTTTAAGAATAAGAATTCAATTTTTTATAATTTTAATCTAAAATCATAAATAGACAATAACTACTTGATTCTCTATTTATGATTCAAAATGTCGTCCATAATTATTACTTCACAATTACTATCATGTTTTTTTAGGTATTGAACAAATCAATCCATTTTTGGACTTGTTCATAAAAGCAGAATCAGGCAGCCCGTATGCCACGACCAAACAAACAATAGTAAGGAGGATCAATGCTTGGCGAACAAGACGGAAAAGGTAAGACCTCCATTTTTAGCTTTTCCAACTATTTCTTGGTTTTTCTTGAGACACGCTGTTGAATTTGGCATGGATTATTACTTTGGCTCGTCTCTTTAGGTATTGTTGCATTCGATATCGATTCTCTATATTGACTTAGCTCGGTTTTTGTAACTCATTATCAAGTTGACTCCTTCACATGAAGGCCTAACCTTGCGATCGTGAACTTTCAGCACTGAAAACAGTCACGGCGTTTTCTTTCCCTAAGAGTAGACTCCCCCTAAGCACCCGAAAGCATTTGATGCGCCTGAATTGCAGCTTTCTTCAAACGATAACAAAAACTCAAAGTTTCCCGTAAATGATAAAATTCCATACAATTTCTCTCAAAATATGACTTTCCCAATCAAAAATAAATTCATGTTGTGAGCGCAAATTCATTATGGAAATTCTGTCATTATGTTGACGCTGTCTTGCTTACTGCGTGATATTTTTGATTTGCTTATTTATATCATATCTTACTGCTGTTCCTTTCTATCGAAAACGACGGCAGCAAAGTCGTATACCTAAAGCAATATCATATATAAGTGGGATAGATTTAGCCCCATGCGATGACAACACACATGGGAGTGACGTGATGATGCTCGTTTTTTTCCCGCTAGAGGAAGACGGAAGTACTTCTTGGTGTATGAAAAAGGCGCTGTTGTAATGCTGAATTCTTTAATTTGTGTAAAAGGCAGTTAGTCTTCCTTTCTTTTTTCGTTATTTTAAGTGTTTTGCTGGTGCTATATATTGTGCAGCCCCTATAAGTATTTATTGAAAATATTTTACAAAGAATCAAATGCTCGTTATTATTAATTTTCAGATTCGCATACAAACCCATTTACATATATAAAGCAACTGGCTTTTACCCGTATACTTGGAAATTTTGATGTATATATTTGAGAACTAACAGTCTAACCCTAACGTAAAATGTTAGCAAACCGTATGCATGACACGTGAATTTTAAACACTAGTTGGGGAAACAAATGCAGATTAGAAATTTTTTATTTCAATTAATCTGTTTTATTTTTATTCAAAAATACTTCTGAAGGAATCGAAAGATCTATTAAGTAACAATGATTAATTTTAAATGTATCAAGCACTACGAAAATAAACAGAATCGTTTGAAATAACCGATTGAAAACATGTTATATCTAACCTCATTAGCGGGGGGAAAATTACTTAAAAACTATGTACTTAAAACTATAAGGGTACTTTTTCGTTTGCCAGGCTCAAATGAACAACCGCCAAAGAAATTTGTGAAAATTTGGCAGAATTCTAAATTATTTGCTAATGGAAATATACCACTGTACACCTACATGAAGAATATATAGCTAACACAAATACAATTTAATTACTAAAATACATAAGGGAACAGCCTTGATATACAGTCATTTTTGCCCAAAAAAGAGTGTTGAAGTCGGCGTTGTTGAGTTTGTTTCAGAGTTTCAGCAGTGCGTCAAGTAGCTAAATATTCGGCGTGCTGTAATCGTCTAATTTCTGCATGCTTCTGCGTTTTAGTTGATCTAGAAGTAGCCTGTTGTTCAATGTGCTTAATTCTACTAAATTCTGCTTGAGGATTCGATTCCCGACTTCTAACTACTCTCATAGCCCGAATTTAACAACTGCTGTAAAAAATATGCTGTGACTTCGCTAGCAGCGAGAACAGAACATAGAGCTGGAGCGAAAACCTAGTAGTTTCGATAACTCATTAAATTTAAGGATTCCGAGAATAACGAACAGCGTAAGAAAAAAAAATGAATACATTTGTTCTTTATAGCTTCACTACTACAGAGTGATGCTTTTCTTAAAAAGAAATTGAAAAGAATAAATACACTTACTCGGTTCAACTTTTTTAAAAGGATGAAACGATTTAAGAATTAAAAAAAAAACACAGTTGAACTTTTCAGTGATGAAAACGTCTTTCTACCAGGATAATAAATCACAATGAATTTCATTATAATAATAACATAATATTAAAATGAACACCGGGGATAGAAAAATAAAAACAAACGATTCAAAAAGCCCAGGCACAGGTTTTCAGATTTTTTTAAATTTTTTGGTGGAAAAGTAAGTTTTTAATTAATAAAACATTAACCACTTCTTTAACCGGAATAAAAATTAGCCTATCCTCTTCTGTAGACAATAATCTATCTCTGTGCTAAATTTCATCCAATTTCTTTCAATCGTTCTGGCATGATTGAACCAAATCATCCATCCAAACTTTCCCATTTATAATAGTAGTATAGATATAGATAAATCAAACTACCATTATTTAAACAAATTTTGCAATAAAAAAAAATTTGGGAGATTGACAGTGTCACTTAAAAAATCTGAAACAAAGCTAAAATAAAATTAAGACAACGAAGGTAATTATAAGTGTTTTGGAACATATAATTTATCAAGTTTAATAATTTTTACATTGGTAATAATGAGCACAAATTTATAATTATATAATTATCTTAAAAACCACTGTTAGGCGTATTTGTAATATATATATTTTTTTGAATTCAGAAATAGTTTTCACATAAGAATGGAAAAATTCTGATTAGCAGAAATACTGCGAGAATTTCTTTACCTATAAATGAGCACTCGTTTGAAATCTCACGACAACTTTTAACTACACAAAATGGCTAACGCCTTAATAAATCACGCTATCTATAAAATAACAATGCTTTATTAGCATAAGCGATACGCGCGTAATGAGAGAAGGGCAGGAGAAAACTGAGTCCGCCAAAATTTATTTGGATGTGCCTTGGAGCGATATCTACAATTATGCAAATTTAGTTTTCCACTAAATAAAGTAGTTTAACAAAGCTTCCTGACTGATAAAAATAAATAGAAGGCGGGAAATGAATCATTCCTTTCATTTTTCAAATTCATAGCGGCAGAAAATAGGAGATAAACACAAACCAGTAATTCTAAAGTGTATGGAAATTAGTTTTTTTCTTATTTTGGAAGCTGGGCCTTACTTAGTATAGGAGCATTTATTCGATCGATTAAATTTGTGTTAAGTATGATGATTTTTAAAAAGTAAGATTTAAAAATTCATGCATAATGCTGTTTAAATGCACATACGTAGCAAAAGACTGCGTTATGTTTAGAAAGCATCCTTCGATTGCGAAATAAAATGCCTAAAACTATTTTTCCATTGCTCAGTAGTTATTTCTACGGAGCAGATTAGGAGATTTGGATGTGGGAAAAATGCATGTGAAAACGCAGAAGTTCATATGCGTTCTAAATAATTCAAATTTATTTTTACTTGACTTGGAAAATATATTACAATAAACGAAAGAGTTTTAAATGCAGATAGATCGAATTATAAGCTTTTCTTTCAACTAAAGTGGTTGAGAAATATTTTAAAAGAGACAAAATTGAATTTTTTAATGAGTAAATAACGTTTTCTTAACTGAAAGTGCCTTAAACAAAATAATTATTTGAAAATAAACATGTTCGATATTATTTTTAATTATGATCGTTACTATTAGGGAAATGTTTTCTTTAAATTATTACTGTAAATCATCAGTTCAACTTACATATCAACATAAGTTTTCATTTTAAAACAAGTACGAATGAAAGAGCCTTTTCTCTTCTCCGTTTGTTAGTTTATATTTTTACTATCCATTTTATGTGAGGATTTTTGAGACTGTTTCATTCTATGTCTTATGACTTAAAAATATAACTGTGCTTCTTTTCTGGTTTTTACTTTATGCTGTATTAGACTGTACTAAAATATATTATAATTTACAATATCTGAAAAAAGTGCAAGATATTTTTATATTATATTGGCATTTATATTATTTGCAAATTAATAAATAATAGCATTTTATCTTATTAAACTGTAAATGGGTAGCCTTGACTTGTCTTATTTAATAAATTTGCAAATTATGGAGTTTATTTCTTGATGAATAAATCATGAAGTAAACGACAGAGCTGTAAAAATGTAATAATTATAAAATAATACTCTATATATCACGGGAAATTCAAACGTAGGAAATTAAACATTATTTCTAGAGAATTTTATTAGATTAATAAAGTAGCTCCGTGAAAACTATAAAATTCGATTTCTTTAACTAAATTGTATAATCAATTAAATGTAATGGCCCTAACTAAAATTAGTGAATTAATAATCACATGATAAAAGTAGTAAATTAATAATGAAGTTAAAATTGATGATATATATTGATCGTAATGCCATCATAATTTTAAAAAGATTATTGATAATTAAATATAATTTTATTATAATTATTAATCATAGTATTTATCTAGACATTTTTGGGACAAATAGTTAACATGAGAATTATGCTTAAACAATTTAAAAAAAATTAATGCATTCAAATAATTTTTTGGATCAATATACAATGAATTTGATTTGAAATTCATTATATTTTGAACCCTAATAAAAACTTTGTAATATTCTAATACATAAATGACAAAGTATTTCATTGTTTTTAATATATATTTATTCCTTAACGGGAAAAAACTTTAAAACTAATTAACAATATTATAAGAACCATTTTAAACTGTAAGATTATGCCACTTTATCTAATATTAAAATTTCTAAACAATTTGTTTAATCGTTCACACATATATTTATACACCATAATGAAAATCTTCTTTTAAGAATAACTTATTTACAGATAATTTAAAATGATTGGAAGGAAACAAGCTTCATTTAATCCATTCTGTTTGCGCCTTCACGAAAATTAAATTTATCGTCTGATAAAAATCTAATAAGAAATTCTCGAGCAGTATGGCAGACGGGTTAATAGGGATAATTTTTTCTAATTAAACTCAGTTTGCTTTTGTCTGAGTTTAAATATATCATTTACGCATAAACGGTTCTGCTCATTTTCGTGAAAGAAGCGTATTATAGAAAAAACATTACGCTAAAGTGCTAAGTATTTTATGTGTTAAAAGGATGCTTACATATTACGATACTTAACGCTAATGCGCGCCTAAAAAATGGAATCTTAGACTTGAAAAATGAAATCATCACGGTTTCATTTTAGCGTTTTCTTTTCCTGAACTGTTCCCCATTTAAATCGAAAATTAATTTGATTAGCATAAAAGCGACCAGTCATTCCTTGCAATCGCATTTTTAATGACAGTTTTTTTTTAATTCTTGCAGTGCACCACTAAATATCTTTTCAAGTATTTTTTTAAGTCCTGACTGATACAAAAGCAGCGTCAGGTCTCTTAATATAAAGTGCTTCACCGTTTTGCCAAGTAAAGCTGATTGCATTAGCAGTTTCTTTCAAAGGCCACCTTTTTCGATTTCCGAGGACTTGATTTGATTTTCAGAATCTGCGATCTGGCAACAGGCTTTTTCGAGTTCTTTGATTGGCTCTAATGGAAGCACGTGACTCACCGAAGTGGATACTTTCAACCACAATTTTCTTCGCTCTTCGCTTTGTGCTCGGAGGTTTCTTGGATATATCAATTACTTTTTCAGGAAGGTGTGTTTTTGTGAGGTACGAAGAAATGTAACTGCAGCGCATTATTTTCAGAGCTTAATTATACCCTGCAATGAATGTTTGTCGAGAAAGGAAAATAAATCATTTGTGTCCTGTTAAGTAAACAGAATCAAGGGTTTGTCCTGTATCGATTGCTGGATTTAAGAAGTTTGTGGTAGGAAGTTTACCTTAGTTAATTCAATCCATCTTGTTCTGCTTTCTTTCAAAATAAATAATGGTATTTGAAGGAAGCTTAATTATATACAGTTTATATAGTCTCTCCCCCCCCCTTTATCACCAAGACAGCGAAAAATGATAAAGCTGATTGACTTTTCTGATTTAGAAAATATGTGTTTAAATAAAGTTTGAGATAATTAGTAAAGTCCAATAAAAGAATGGTCTGGCCGTCCTGGTTTCAAATCCCGGTTTGGACTTGGTTGTTCTTTATCTGTTTTATCTTCGAGATGATTGAATTACCCCCCCCCCCCCGCAAAAAAGGGGTTTGCGCAAGCGAATGGGATGCGTGAGTAGCTAAGACGTACTCTTGGCCTTAGTTGGCGCAACTTAAAACAAGATACACACCTTTGGCTCAAAATCCTCAGCGGGTTTGTTCATGGCGCCATTAGATACAACAACAACAAGAACATATATTTTTATAACACTAAGGATATTTTTCCTCAATGGGAAAAAAGTATGATAATAACATATGACTCATATTTTTTTTCAGCGAAATTTGCTGTAGGCAAACAAAATCTCTTTTAAAATGATTGAAAAGTAAATGAGTACAATATTGTTCATTGTCTTGATGATGATGATGACGTGCCCGCTTTAAAATGGAAGGAGGGGTGCAGTAGCTTCTGAGGGTATGGACCCCTGAGCGCAGGAGGGTAGAAGTCTGATTTCTAGCTCATATGAAGATGATACACACTTATCACATTTACTTGCAAAGCCCTTATTATTACAGGGGGACACATTCACACACCTCATAGATAGAACAGATGAAGAACAACCATGCCCGAATCAGGAATCGAATTCAGGATGCCTATATCACGAGGAAGACACTCTCTCTATATTTCGAATAATTAAATGAACAATACATAATTGTAAGTGTGGAAATATATTGTTCTAATAACTTAAAATCAATTTTAAAAGAAAACAAGTGCAACATAACATTTTTCCTAAATGCATTTTTATGAAATTGGGAAAATGCACAGTAAATTTATTCAGGAAAATATAAATTGCATTAATTTAAAGCTTACAATAAACATTTCAAATCTCACAAGCTCCCATGGCACCTTCTGGGGGTGATAGTGAGGTTTTAAATCATCACTTTTATCACTGAAAAAATTGATGCATGTATCGAGTTGCACAGTTGGTTTAGCTGCATCCTATTAAACATGTCAAATTGGTGCAAATCAAATACTCAAATTTAGTACAAAATATTTATTTTGCAAGAAAAAGGTGAAAAACATTAACGTTTAAACTGGACAAACATTAAGGTAATTAGATGTACAAATGCTTTTCTAACTCAAAATTACAACTTTTTTCATCTTATTTATTTATGTACAATGTATGCATCTAAAATGGATTCTAATCCTATCATTTCGAAATCTAAAGTTCAACTGAATATAGTTTTATATTTCTTCTTTTCTGGTGTTCTCACTAGCGCAAGTGGGGAGAAAGAGGTGTGCCAAACATGACGGGTTATCGCCGTTTCAAATTCACTATTTTTTTCACTATCACCATCTGACTTGAGTGTAAGCCTGGTTGACGTAAATTAGGGTGATACTGGATAAATCGCACATAATTTCCGTCCTCTTGATATAAAAAAGCGTAGAAATAGAATCTAATATCACTGTATCGAGTATCATTGTATCACTGTACATCATTGTATCTATATCTAGTATAATTTACTCAAATGAGATTGTATACTCAAATGAGATTGTACAATTGTATGGAATTATTTATGACAGAGCCTGGGTTTCTGTACTATAGTAATGTGGATCTGACAGACAGTTTAACTGAAATTTCTGTATTCCACACTGATTGTGGACTTCGGGAACATTTTTTTTTTATCTTTGAAGGTCAGATATTTTCATATTGAAGAGGCCGCGGTGCCCTGGTGGTAAGGTTTCAGCTCTTGAGCCGTAGGGTTCCTGTATATCTGTTATCTAATAGTTTATACGTAATTAATCAGATTACTTACTTATTTATTAATTGATTTAATTGCTATAGTAAATAAATCTGCTGAAAATATAAAAATTCATCAGCTGAAGCTACCACTGAAAAATATTTTTTGTCCTTGGAATAAATAAATAGTTTATCGTTTGAAATTGTATCTTTCCTTTTAAAATATTCATTAAAAATAGAAAAGGTATTCATAATCAGGATTTCACTACGCAGTTGATACCTTCATAAAAATATTTTTATGGAATGAATTCAAGTATTGATCTTTTTACAAATGAAAATAATCATTAATTCTAATTTGTTACAATTTATCACAAAAAGAAAATATTTTACTAAACTTTTAAATAATTTTTATTAGTTTTCATTGCATTGAAGAAATAGATGAATTGAAAATATAATAATACCACCCCCGTCATAGAAATTATATTGAAACAAAAGAAATTCATTGAGATAACTTGTCGAAATTAATTAGTTCCTTCCAAAATAATAACGTTAGATATTAATCCTCAGAAATGGTTCTTAAAAAGAATTAATTGCTACATTATTTTATAAAATAATTGAATAAAATTTTTATTTCAAAATTCATTAACACTTTTCAAAGGAACTCTAATTCATTCTCTTTCAAACTAAATCTTTTCAGTAATGTTGAAGCAGAAAGTGTTTAAACAGTCTCTCTTTTTTTTTTCTTTTTCGAAAAAAAAAAGGCAACTCTTTCTCGAAGTCCTTTTCCTCATTCGACGAACGAAATGTGCTCGACTCTTTAATCAGAGATTTTGGGATTTTTAAATAAATCCCTCTGATATAAGAGTCCACTATAACTCAAATGGGTAAAATCGTTACGGCCAAGGGGTGATAGATCACTGCACAATCCAACTTTAAAATCCCTTTTCCACTTCTTTGTTTTTTATTTCACTCCCTTCGGTGAAATAACACTTTCACTTCAACGACTTTCTGGGAACAAAAGAAAAATTAAGCCTGGCGTCTTTGAGCAACTCAACTCAACTCTGCTGGGTTAAACTCATTGCAGTGAAAGTAATCGATTAATCGCGTCTTTTTTATGCTTTCTTTTTATCTTTTTTTTCGCTTTGCCCTTTCATTTTATATTTCCCTAGTTTCATCGGAGTGGATTTAACTCAAATTCTGTTTCTTCCCTTTTTTTCCCCTAGTTTCTTCCCTCACTCTGGGGCTTAGATGAAAGTGATTTGTATTCTTTGAGATAGCTCGTTTGATTCCTTAAAAGAGATGACATAAAATTAAATGTTTAATTTTAGTTAGCAGATACTGAATGTCTGGAAAAAGTACAATATTTTATATTTCTATTGTATGTTTAATTGTCTTCGTAGTTAGAATAGTTTGCAAAAATCTTTTTTTTAAATTTTATTTATGTTAAAAAATATATGGTAAGAAAATACAGAACATTTTATATCGACGATAACAATGGTTATGAAATCCTTTGCAAGAAGGGCCTGAAGATAATGAACGTTTGTTAAAAGTTAGCTTGCTTTGTTGAAACCTAATATCATGTTTTGAAGTTGAATTGCCTAATTGCAATACACTTACAAAATTTCAGAAGGAAGAAAATAGTGATACAAGAGATTCAATTTCAGAAAATACAATTTTAAGATTCTATATGATTCTGTAGTTTTTCAAGAATTTACATCAGTCATTATAAATAGATAATTTAAATGTTATTTATTCTTTTACGGTTTAATTTATCTATTTCTGTCCTTTTTTATCTAAAATCCATTACGTAGTGCATTCGTTGACATAAGTTATTGCAGAAAATCCCTCTTTATGCAAATTTATATTGATCTAACTATAGCTTGCAAGATTTTCGGAATGAAATAAGAACGAATATCATACCAACGTTGTTAACATTTTAAACAAAAAGGAACACATAATATAATGTATGTATTATATGTTCCTTACATATAATACATACATAAGTGATGATGATGATGTCGTGTCCGCTTTTTACCGCGGAAAGAGGGGTGCAGTAGCTTCTGAGCACCCGAGGGCAGAAGTCTGACTTCTAGCTCATATGAAGATGAAACACACACACATACGCTTGCACAGCCCCTTTTTACAGGGGGGCACATTCACACATCTCACAGATAGCACACAAAGGAACAACCATGCCCGAACCGGGAACCCTGGACCTCCAGAATACGAGGCAGACGCGCTACCTCTGTGCCAGCAAGCCGGCCATACGTAAGTATGTATTATATGTAAGGAGTAGGAGTTATATGTACATACTTATTTCTTAAAGTCAATTCCTAATTAGGTCAATAAAGAAAATTTTTGTTTTACCTACTTTTTATTAAATAATTTATCAAAAAATGATTGATTTTCGCAAGAATTGAACTTTCATTCTTCACCTTGACGCGAAAAATACTGAAAGTCTCGCATTTTACCTATTGAGCTACTGCCTGTTGTTTTCAATTTTCCTTACAAACTGCTAAAACTCTATTTAAAGTGTTAAAAACTAATAATTCTGAATTTGAAAATGAAATAGTGTTTAATGAGTCAGTATAAGTTTTTTGATCAAAATGGTGATAAATAGTAAAGTTAATGAATTAAATAAAATATCTGATAAATTTAATTGCCTGAAGCAGCTATATATTCTCATAATAAGTTGCCAAAGAAATGACGTACTTTGGTAAACGGATTTTATTTTTGTTTCATTTTCTTATAAATGTAATCCATTTTGAAGTCATTCTATCAATTTTATTCTTATCCTTATTTTTATTATTATAGCAGATATTTTGCGTCATTCCATAAAATGAGAACCAGAAATGTGATTCTGATGCAATACGCACCAAGGAAATATATAGATTCCCAACGGAATATATAATATGAAAATATTCTTTGAAAGAATGTAATATCTTTTCTATTTACTATGCATTTTTTGTCGCAAATATTGTAGATCTACAATCGATATACGCATATTTTTCTCATTTACTCTGAATTGTAGACGCCACTAAATTATTTACGTGATTTTACATTTGTGCGAAAGCTATAAACTGATTTGATGCTAAGAATTTTACGAATTCCTTCTCAAGTGCATTAATAATACAAGCATGCACTGTTCTTGCAATTTTCTATTTCTATATGAATATATAAGCACTATTTTTCTGAAACATTTCGTTATTTATTTAAGATTTACAAACAACTACAACTCAGATGATATTTAAATATTTAAAAAGTATCTTCTTTGTTTAAGATTTTAAAAGGCATATGAAACATTAGCTGTCTTTGGTTCGCCGGAGTAGGTGATATTTAAAAATTTTAATTAAATATTTTGTGTAACTTAGTTTAAAAGGTTCGCCAGTAATATATTTTAAACTTCACATTTTTATTGATGTATGACTCGTACCATTTTTGAAATATTACGCCGGTTTATTCATTTCACTAATTTTCTATCTATACATTTTTTATTAGCATAAAATGTTGAACAACTTGTTGTGGTGATGATAACTTCATAAGCCAGGTAACAACTTTCGGACTCAAGTGATCATTTTAATCTAGTGGTCTATTTACTCGACTGCGAGTCCTAGCGTTGTGAGTTCGGTCTTGACCATTTCCCACAATGTTTTCGTGGAGTTTTGCGGCATTCAGAATATAGAGAAACATCGGAGATGTAGTAAAATATCTTATTTTAATAAGGTTATATTTGATATATTTATATTTAGGGAAAGAATAGCAGTGTTTAAAAATTAATGTTTTAAATCAATGCAAAAAGTAATGTTTCTCGTGTATGTGAAAATTAATGTTAATTAATGAAAAAATTAATGTTTAAGTAATGTTAAAAATTAAAATTTTTCAACAAACCTAAATTTTGAAGCTAAACCGTAATAAGTATAATAAAATATTGAAAGCCTTTCTGTCATTGAAACCTACTGAACAAAGAAAAATAAGTTGAATCTTAAAGCCTCGATAGTTAACGTTAAGAAAATCAGAAATCATGACATGTTAGTGAAAATGAAACAATAACGATGAAAAAGATTTGAATACAATGGATTTTAAAAAATATTTAAAATATTTTTAAGACAAACTAAAATCAGGAAAAGGTATTCAGCAAAAAACTAATGCGATTAATTTCTTAATTTTTGAACGATGAAAAAATAATATTATTCTGCTATACTAGTTTTAGAAATTATTGCGAAAAAAGGCAAAATTTTGCTTAATCTTTAATTAAAGATTATAAAAATGTTCTAAGGTTCACATTTCCAGTCTTGAAAGTGGAAAATGTCAAGTTAAGTAGTTTTTTGAAGTCGCTAAGCTTGTTAACACTTTCGTAGACAATGCATACACAAACATTTTTATTATTTGTTGTGATTATATTTTAATATAAAATTCTATAAAGGATAATTTGTTAAGTCCGTTAAAAATATTTCCCTTTTATGAAATATTTTTAATCGATTGAAAAATAATTATTTTGGAAGAACATTATTTACTCTTATATGAAAGATTTATTTCTTATTTATTAGCTAAGCCAATCAGAATCGTTTAAATATTATGTACAAAAATACCTATTTTTTGTAGTTTTTGGAATTTAATGTCGCATTCTTATCTAAGATCGTATTTATTTTGATCTGGGTTTCCAGTAATAAAGTTTGAAACCAATGTAACTTTTTAAAAACAAATATAGTAAAGTTAAATTTTTTAAAAACAGAAAAAAAAAAAACATTATGCATTGGACCAGAAGTAAAAGAATTATTTATCAAGAAGGAATAGAATTCTCATATATTAATATTATATAGAATCGATATATATATTTGCATGGAATAGAACTATTTTCAACAGTATGTATTATGCAAGATTCTAAAGTAAGTTATATTTGTTCCCATAGAGTAAGTTATATTTGTTCCCATGTAGACGCAGTATACGAAAACGAGCGAAGTTTGGAATTTGGACGATAATGGAATTCGACGGTTCCAAAGGTTGCAATTTCATTCGGATAATGACTAAGGTTGCCACATAGAAAGAGAAAAAGATATTGTGTCAGCTGGAACCTAACTTCAACGTTGAAGTGTGCAGAAACGTAAGTATTTGTGAGCAAAACTTTTCAGAAATACGATGATTCACCTTAAAATATCGACAGTGTATGGACTGCAAGCAATACCTCTTCTAGTTATTGTATGCCGAAAAGCAAGTGTTTGTGGACAACACGTTTCAGAAATACGAGTATTCATCGTTAAATACCGACAGTGTATGTAATTGTCGGTAATGCGTCAGTAGGTAGAAAAGGAGAGTTCTGGCCCACTTTGACCTCAGTTGACCCCGGCTGAAATGGATGATAGCGAAACGCCTTCCTTGCAACTCACCCCCTCCCCCTTTCGAAAACTGATAAGGCTTATCTCTCTTTTCGGACTTTGATTATTTTTTGGATTTTTGGAACTTTGAATAATTTTTAAATAAAATGTCTCGAAATGTTAGCAATCATTTTTTTTTCATTAACTGATTATTTCTTTTAGAAATTTTAAAACTTG
>JAOUZG010035355.1:2616397-2661114 GCA_026289955.1 Argiope argentata
TATAAAGAACCCACCAATTTATTTTCTTTCAGTGATAATAGACAAATCAAAAATGCCATTTCAAGACAATCAAATGTGCATTTTAATAATTGGAGGGTAGGTTTTACATGTACAATTCATTTGTTCTTTGGTATAATGTCTAAATAACTATTTAGTTTAGAGAAAAAGTACTCGATAATAAATGAGAAACAATAAACAAATTTTGAAAACTAAAGAAACCAAAATGTGAAAAAGCAATTGGAATGCTAAGAATTGTTAAAATCATCTTTCACTGTTTTTTTAAAAATACACATCAAAAGAATTTTGCTTTAAATATTATGAATATTTTTTTTTAATTTATTCGTAAAATAATGTCGTTATTATTTCTGTAATTAATTTTTTTCTGAAAAATATTTGGAAGTACTTTTATTTAACAAAACAATCTGAAAATGAATATCGTGTACGTTTCATTACTACGACAGATAATGCTGCTACTATAGTTTCCCTTTCCATAGAAATTGATAGTTATTACAATTAAATTTAAATAAATAATCGTTTAATAATCATAAAGCAATTCAGAAAAAAATGCTGCTATAATGTTCACATTTTTTTTTATTTAATTACAATAAAAGATGATTGCCATCGTTTTTAGATAATTAAAAAACAAACAACAACAAAAAAAAGAATCCTCAAAATTTATTTTAATTTAAGTTCTTTTACTTCGAGATTTCTTTTAGAAAGATAATTACAATACCAGTTAAAAATTACCATTCCAGAAAAGATATATTCAGAAATACAGTCATCATAAATGGAAAGTAATTTATTTTTAGAGGATGTAAAACTGTAAATAAAACCAAATACAAATTTTCGCAATTTAGAAAAAAAATGATGTTACGTCCCGCATTATTAATATTCGAACTAATGATAAGGAAGACGGGAAAAAAGATGCAATGACAATCAATGCTTGTCATTGCTCAATTTCTTCGCCCATTTTCACAACTAAAGAAAAAGAAAATCATGGGAACAAAATTGAATTATTCTACATAAACTTAATGTACCACGCGATAAATGCATTTAAAGAGAAATCGTTACATTCAAGAAGGAAAATTTAGTATCACATAAAATCTCATCACAACGATTTTATATATAAAATGCCTCCGAAATCACCCCGAAGAAGGAGAAATCTTTCAAACTATATCTATATACATGCAAGAACATAAAAACATTAAAAAGCTTCAAAGTGTCTGGATTACGAAGATAAGAAGAGACTTTTTTCCCCACTTAGTTTCGGATTGGGTGCTAGGAAAATTCACGTGTATATATATGACGACACCATATTTTCACGGTTTTAAATGGCGCGAAACGGGGGTATGTTAAAAAAATATCCAAGAAAATTTTATCGCTTGTCATAATGGTGTTGTTTGAGGCCAATATATTCTGTTTCAAATTACCAAGGCTGAGTGTTTAAAATTAAACTTCCTTAAATCGTTGTGAGTCTTCAATGGTTTGCATTTAAGTTTCACGTAAAAGGTATTTTGATAGAAGCTCATTGAGAAATGCAAGTACTGTGAAATTTAAAAAAAAAAGCTGCTAAGTTCTTAATATTTATAGAACATAATTGTTTTTTACTGGCCTACATAAGTTTCTGAACGAGAAGCATTATTTTTAAACTTATAAAAAGTGATTGTTTATTGAAGTTTAGTTTGATGGTTATGTAATCAGTAAATGTAAACTTCTAAAGTTTATTTGTAGTGAAATTTTATTTCATGAAAAAGCCATATAATTGTTCATTGTTTTTATACATTGGTATTTCTTACGTCTGAAACCAATAAAAAAATCTTCTGATTTTTTTTTTAAAACAGTTGATTTGAAAATAAAATCTATAACATTATTTCATCATTGTTATCATAAAGGGAGATGTTATATATTTGCGCCTGTGTATTTCTAATAGAAATATCATTTGATAAAAAATAACAAATATTCTTTGAAGAATAAAAATGTGCTTTTTTGAGAGGTTTTTGAAAATTTTAACAATTCACTCAACAATTAAAAATTAAAATTTTCATTAGATTTAAAATTATAATTAATTTTAACTATTTAAAAAAATTTAATACTTCGGTGGCAACTCTTAAAATTTGAATATAAAAAAGTTACACCATTTTAAAAGCTAAAATAAATATCAACATGATTGTGGTATAACTTTATTTTCTTGAATTTTTGACAATTTTGTAAAAATACTTTCACATTAGTTTTGCTTTAATTTAGTTTCAGCAATACTTGGTGGAATGAAAACCGTTTTCTTTAGTCCATTAAGCATTTTTTTCTATTATTTAAATCTAAAGAAGTAAAAAATTCTATCATATTTATTCCTATTGTTTTATGAGCACGGAGAGTATAAAAAGTGTACGTTTCTATTTTTGAGGTCTTTGTAGAGCAGTAAGTTCCGACTGATAACTTTTTAAAAAATTATTGAAATATAAAACATAATAATAAGATATAAACATAAATAATTATTGAAATATAAAACATAATAATAAGACATAAACATAAATAATTATTGAAATATAAAAAAGCTCTTAAATATTCGAAAAAGAAGAAATGTTATAATGGTTATTGGTACTATTTTAAAAGACGTCTCATTTTATTTAATACTATAGTACAAAATATTTTATCTGGAATTGTTGCATAAAAAAGGTTTTTTTCATATTTAAATTTTTATTTCCCATTATTATATATCTTAATAAATATTATTTTATATTTAACTTGTATTTATTCTATGAATCGCTTAAATATCAAGAAAATTATTATTAATGTGATATTTTTAAAATTTTGTAAAAAAAGTAATTTTTTATATTACCCCATAATTGTTATGATGGAAATGAGTTCCAAATGTGTTAAATAAATGGAGTCTTTTAGATTATAAAATATATTTATAAAGATATTTGCAGCTCACAAGTTTTCTTATTTTAAGCTTTTCTGGTTGAACCGACCTTATGCATTGTCTGGAAAACAATCACTGTGACTTTTCCATACCCCAATTAACTGAAATTATTTCCAGTAGGTTTACAAAATAATTTGAACTCAGATACTACCACATTCAAATGCTGAAAATGTTTACAGAAAATAACTCACTTAAATGAAATAAAGTGCCTTTTTCTGCGGCCGTCAAGCTTACATTTCAAACTGACTAATAATATCATTTAGATTTATATATACCTCCAATTATATCTACCACCACAGCTTCCTTGCCTTACTCTGTAATTCTTTGTTCATTTAGATAGGATACAATACTAAATTCAATGCCTCTGGAAGATCCGGAGGCGCATTTCTAAAATAAACTGAACCATGTTCTTTGAAGTTGAGATAATACCTAATAAAATGTTTCGTATTCAATTTCTTTTCGATTGGTTAACCTTCATTCTGTCGAATAAAATTGTTTTGTATTCAATTCTTTCTGCTACTAAAATGAGATTTTTCTGCCGTTAAAATAAATACAACGTAACTCCTCGTAATTCTATCTGTTATTGATTTGCAATTAACTTCTTTTGATCTTATTTTCCCTTCCAATTTATTTATCAACAATTTTAGAAGTATCAACTTTTGGGCAATGTCTTGAATTAATATCTTCAGTGCAATGTCAGAAATAAAACAATATCTTGGAATGAATTTGATACTATAGCCAGAGACTACGTTCTGATTGCTACATAAAGCGTAAGCTGTAAGTTTTATCCTCATCTGTGCTGAGAATTTCTTTTCTGAGCATGATGGTATTCATTAAGAACGCGATTATATTTCGACTGAGCACCATGGCTATATTTATGACGAATTTGCGCTCGGTTAATTATAAAACGATAAGTAAGCTGCGCATGCGTAGAAATGCTGAAAAAAGCTGTTCGGCCGCTGGCAAGTAATTGTTCTATCGGGACAACTACAAACCACTGTATTGTATTTTTTCTTACTGAGCGTTCATTTGTAGAATTTGGCGTTTTTTTTTTTTTCTTCTTTTTGGAGTAAAAAAATTATCACTTATCATAGATTAATTCCAACATTTTTTGTTCTTTCTGATGCGAGGTTGTGCTTTAAAAAATATTAGCAATTTCTTTGTTATTTAGTTATGTTGATTTTCTTTTTTAACATGCCTTTTAAGTGTGTAAATATCCATCATTTTAATACGTTATGCAGTGAAAAAGAAAAATTCAGATATGCGAAAGCGGCAATTTATAGCCAAGCCTATAATGCCTGCATCTATCTTATGTAATTGTGGCAAAAATAAATCAGTCTCTTTCTACGTATGTGTTACCTACTGGACATCTTACAACTGACCCATTATAAATTCTGCATTAGTCTAAAGGTTCAAGATATTATTTAACAGCAAGAAGGGTTTTAGAAGCTTTTTTAAAATGCACCTTCTTTTCGTGTTAAGTTTAGCTTTGAATGTGAATACGCATTTAATATTGTGTTGTGAATGTTGTGACTAATGGTACTTGCCTTAGACAAGTCCCCGCTGATACGATCAGCAGATGATGTAAGCCTAAGAAATGCGTCTCTTTGTTTTACAAGTAGCGCCATCTAGCGCCAAGAGTACGATTTAGCTACTCGCACGTCGCAACCCTTTTTAGAGGGTGGACTTCATTCATGCAAATTCATTCATTCATTCACCTCAGATCGTAATTTAGACCTGGAACAGAGAATGATCACCTCTGACCCAGTACCTCCAGTGATATTACTCTCGACATGGATGACTTAGCGATCACGAACAGATTTAACTAGTGCCAGTCGCAATACACTCGGGGAATCTTTTGGCCGGTGAGCTTCGAACCCGTAACCTAAAGAGTACGAGTCCAACGCTCTACCAACCACGCCCCACGTATTTGGTATTTTAAATATTAAATTACTCTCAATATTTGTTTATTCTAAAAAAAGATAAATATTTGTTTATTGATATTTTTTGAACATTAGCACGTCTGGTAGCAGTTTGATCCCCCTCCTCCCTTAAAATCATTAATTAAGAAATTTTTTTTCTGTATAACAATATTGAAATAATAAGAAAATCAATATTTACACAAAGTTTGAATTTGAATTTTTTTGGGAAAAAGAAGTTTAAGCAAACAACTTTATAAAATTGGTAATTTCTGCCTTTTATTTTTATATACATATTAGGAAATTGCTTTTATAATTACTCCTTTAGAATAAAATGAATTTCAAACATAAATACTTTTATTCTCAACACATATTAAGATAATTCATTCATAGTATATGCGAGTGCATTTTGTATAGTAGGATTTGTTACTTTTTTTACGATCTGGAAAAGATTTTCTGTCAGATATTCTTGAGTGTTCAAAATCGTTGTTTTGTTCCGATTCTGCATCATAATCAATTTTTAAAATTTCTTCAATACCCGACGAATATGAGGTATCATAATTTTCATTACCGGTAAGAAATCTCTGAATCTCTCCTGCTCAAATTCGTTTGCTATCATAGCCATAATATTAAAAGAATAAAAAACACTAGAAAACGCAGCGATCAATTTGATCCCAACACTCCAGTAAGAAATTCGATATATTTTTTCATTGATTTCTGCTGCTTATCTAATTTTCTTCTTCTTGCTTCTCCCTGAAAGTATAGGGAAGTAACAAGTGTAAATTTTTTATAAATTTATAGAATGTCTAAACAAAAAGAAATAATGGGGTCAAAGAGCAGCGTGTGTTGGTGAATCAATGAAAACTAGTCAGTCGCAGAGATATTTTCACAAAATCTACACACATTCATTGCACATTTATATGTAAAAATAGCGAAGCCTTTACTTGATCGGATTTTAAGCCCATTAGTTTTATTTTTTCTTCCCTTGATGATTTTTTTTCTAAATTCTGGCATCTCTTTTCCCGCTTATATTTAAATTTTTCGATAGAAACGGTGATGATGATGAGCTTGACAATTCTTAAATAGGAAAATATAAAGAATGATTCTTTATTAAAAATATTACTTTTATATTTTATTTCAATGAACTATTAATAACTCAACTCAAGTTTTTATTGTTGAGCTTCCTTGCATATTTAAGCGTCTCTTCAAAAGGTCCACAAATATGTCAGAATACTAAATATAAGACATTCAAAGTGCTTTCCAATTTTCTTAAGTGTTGATAAATACATTTCACAAGAGAACTAATGGGAATAGATGGATGCCAAACACTGTCGAGAAAGGCTTATGCCAAATATGTGCTAGTTATTCGCTAATGATGAGTGACACCAAGAACATAGTCGACAAACATATAATAGACGAAGCAGAAGCCCCTGAGGAACAACAGAGGAACCGACCTTAGGATAAGCTTCATAAATGAGCGACAATCCCCCGCGATACTCTTGGCGGGACATAGGGACAAATTCAATGCACATCCTAATTCTTAACTATCAATGCCGCTTCTTTTTAATACAAACACTTTAAAATTATGTCTGTAGTTATTGTCTTAAAATTCTGTCTATATTCATTATCTTAAATTTCTGTCTACAGATATTGTCTTAAAATTCTGCCAATAGTTATTGCATTTCCTTAAAAACTGGTACAAATGTATTCTTAAAATTTATGTCTATAGTTATTTAAATATTGCATTTTCCCTGCATTACAGCATATTTTGTATAACGCTAGTAGAAAAGTACGGTGGCAAACCTTAAAATTTTTACTAAGAACGAATGAAATTCTCCATTTTTTTTCCATATTTAGAAGCGTAGGGCATTTGAAAGATAATATCAGACTGAAATTTCTTTCGTTTTTTTGAATATGCATTAAACGCAACTTTTCCACTCTATAGCAATTTGAAATTGTAATAATAATTATTATTTTTGCTTCCAATTCTTTTGGAAAATCGATTCAATATTTTAGGGAATTTCAATATACTTTGCTTCTTAAAATGCAGAAATAATTCCATAAAAGCATGAAACGCAACTCATTTTTTTCAATTTGTATTTATATGCTTGCCAGCTCTATAAATGATCACTTTATCTTATGCTGCGAAGAATGTCATTATTATTTTATCTAGTAATTACTGCTTTCTATGTTTTAATATTCGTTCATATTACGATGTCTACATGTATAATTACATCACAGGTAATTATAAAATTGGATATATAATTACATTAAAGATGCAGGTTAAATTTCTTTAAAATATTTTTATCTTGACACTATGAATCTTTTAAAATACTTCATCTTTTGAAAAAAAAAAGTACATGGGAGACCAGGTTTTAATCTGAATTTTTTTTGTGTGCATTTAAAATAGCAAATTAAATAGTACCCTATGGCTCGTTTTAAGTGAAATCTAATTAAATTGCAAATGCAGTATGGAACAATACATGAGAGTTCGAAGTTCTAACCATTACTCTATCTCACTATTCTAGCGACATCTCAATATTTACTATTACAAACGTTTTTGTGTGTGTGTGTGTGTGCAAAATCTTTTTTTTCAGGAAGAACGATATGTAGATAAACTTAAAAAGCAAAACTTTATCAAAATACAAAATTTCATCTAAATTGTTTGCTCTTTAAACAAATTGAATTAGAATTGCTCGTTTAAAATTAGAAAATAATTTAGTAATGTTTTATTATAATTTTGGCAAATTTTAGTGAGAAATTTAAGCAATATATTCATAAATAAGCGAAACTTATAAATAGAATAGATATACGAAGCAGAGCAGTAAATTTAACAGTCAGTAACTTACACAACTTGTATGTATTAGTAAATTGTGCAAAATTCAAGACAATAAAGAGAGAGGTATTTTCATATTTGATCTAAATAAAATTTTTACAACTATAATACTGTTGTATATATTATACTTTCAAGTATATTAGGCTTGCTTTAAAAATATTTAAGAAATCAGTTATAAACAAGACTTAAAAGTCGTTTAATCAGGAACTCAACATTAGAATACAAATGTATATAAAAAGATTCTTGGAATGTAGCTAAAATCAAATACACGGGTTTTAAATTTTATTCTGTTGTTGAAGTCAACAATAAATTCCATGATATTGAATCGCGCTCTTTTGAAATTTCATGAATGAAATCTTAAAGGAAATTTGATACATTTAAATCGATTCTGATATTTAGCATATCTAATATATTTATAGTTACTGGTAACTAATATATACTACTTTTATAAATGCGAAAGTTTGGATAGAAGGATGAATGATGTTAGTCAATCACACCAGATCATCTGAGCGAAACTGGAAGAAATCGGAGATAGATTATAGTCTACAATACGATGTAGGCTACTATTTATTCCTTTTAATTGAGTGGTTAAATTTTTATTAATTAAAAACTGACTTTCTCACCAAAAATATTCATTTTCTCATCGCTAAAAGAGTGAGACTGCGGTTTTGTTTTTTCTCTCGCTAATGAGGTTAGGCTTTACATGTTTCCGATCAATTATTTTAAACGATTCTATTTATTTTCTTAGTGTTTGATGCCTTTATAATTAAAAATTATTAATTAATTGATTTTTCAAATTAATCATGAAGTACTTTCGAATTAAAATAAAACAGATTAAAGGGAATAAAAAAAATTTCTAACAGAAAAATGAAAATGAAAATTTCTAACTTTAGTAGACCCCAACTGGAGTAGAAAATTCAGGCATTTGGGGTTGCCCCAAGTGACATTGAAAATTTCACGCACGTACAGTGTGTTACAATTGTTGATAACTGTACTTTCATTTTAATTAAAAGTTTAAAAATAATGTGTGTAATACTTTTGAAACTATCTCAATCTCGATCGAAAAATAAAATAAACTTGATTTTAAAGAAATAGTGCAGGATTTACTGTTTTGCTTTATTCTGAAAATTGTTTTTAGGATAGTTGTGGGCCTTTTTATGAGTAACAAGTCGTGGGTAAAAGCTAATATTGATAATTTTAAAAAATAATAGCCAATAGTCAGGAAATTAAAATTCTTTTTTTGCAATATAACTTCTTTAAACTCTATTTAAATCAGAAATAAAGATTAAAATCAATTCTTTTAAATTGGGTTTTAGCTAGGACAGAAATAAATATAGTTAAGCTCTGTTGATGATTATAGCATCCCAGAATAAATGCATTGGATATTGCACAAAGCAAACAATATTTTTACTACATTGAAGAAAGAGAATAATTTAATTATAATTATTATAGAAATAAATTAATAAAATTAATTTAATATTTATTATAGTACTAGCCGCCTTTGGCGACCCGTCGGTTCGCCAATATTAATGCCGACAAAAGGGTTAAATCATTTTTTATATAACTTGGTCTCCTAATAAGTTTTTCAGCAAAATATTTTTAAGCTTCAAATTTCGATAGTCATATAATTCACTTATACTATTATGTAGGACTTAAGCAGTCCTATCTTTGAAGCCCACATCTCTCTCTGATTTTCTATCAGTGCACGTACAATTCACTTTTAAATTAAATTGAAAATGATGAAACTTCAATTAATATAAAGACCTCTTTACTCAATCTGAGCATGTCTTTAAATAAAACTAAGAACTGAAAGCAGAATAGTCCGACATTGAATTTTT
This sequence comes from Argiope argentata, assembly GCA_026289955.1. Classification (NCBI taxonomy): domain Eukaryota; kingdom Metazoa; phylum Arthropoda; class Arachnida; order Araneae; family Araneidae; genus Argiope; species Argiope argentata. The sequence continues at coordinate 2,625,911 of JAOUZG010035355.1, forward strand.
TTGTTCGATACAGAAATTGAAACATTATAAATTTTTTTTTATAATTTATAAGATCTCAAGGAATTATTCAGCAAAAATTTCACAGGTTAATTGAAACCTTCAGTTTTTAATTTTATTTTTAGATGCTTATAAATGCTGCCAATAATAACATTTTTTTAGGTTTATAAACATATATAAAAAAATTATGGTTTAAATTCCTTTGGTCTTATAGATTCATTTTTGTAAAATATTCTTAATATTTCAACTTCTAAATAAATAAATAAGCATTTCTATCTTCTTCAAATCTGGATGATTTATTCAGTTCTGAATATTGCAAGTTTAGAACAATCATCATTAACTCTGATTGGCTTCTTTGATATCTTGATAAAGTGATCTAAAATCGCCAGTTTTTATCGAACAGTTATATTGAAATTTTCATAGATCGATCAGATTTGTTGATTGATTTAGTTTATTGGAGCACCACTTTTTTATTTTACGGACTTATTGTCCCAAGAATACTTTGTTAAATATGATTCACAGAGCAGATGATGTATGTAAAAATTTAATTCATCAGCATTTTTTCCTTCAATCTACTAATTATATGTTTCACTTAGACCAATTTCTAAGAGATTTATGTCTCTCCCAAAAAAATTAAGAAATTAGATCTTGGACTCCGCTTACAGAAGATGCCTTGTAGATATTAAGCCATATTTGCCTTAAGTAAAACTGTTTAATTAGATTAGTAATATGTGTATAGTAAAATATCATAGAAAACGTTTCCATCCATTTATTTTCCAAAAATATCATGTTTCATATTTGTTTCATTTTATAAAGATACGTGCCGAAAATGACATTTTTATATGTTTAATTTGGAATGATAGTTTATTTATTTTTTCTCATTTGAAAACATGAAAGTTTTGTTGCCTCCGAATAGTTTTATATGCTTTTACAAATTTTGCATTATTTATTATTACGTATGCTTGTTTGGAAGAAGATGCATTTTCAAATAGCTGACCTGCTTTTATCAGTATAGCTTTAATATTACGTTTGCTTCGTTGAAAGCAGTTGCGTTTTTATTTCGCATGATTCATTAAAATGCGGACATAAATTACAATCACGAAGGCGAATTCTTTGATTTGGACAAAATATCTTCTTCACATAAGTAAAAGTAACAATTCAAAGCAGGTCTTATTGTTTTAAAAATTAAAAAAAGTATGCAAAGATATTTTATAACTACTGCTTATCAATTGCTTTTTGTTCGTCGTTTCTTTGAAATGACGTCATTTTCAAAGTTCGTTTAAGATTTCTGGTTTTTAAATGATTAATCTCGCTCTCAGAAGATTACCGTTTGGTGCTTTTATAAAAATTCTTTTTCAGTTTTAACTGTCGCATTTTTGTAATATGTATTTACTTTGTATTTTTAATTCTTTAATTGAATTAATAATTTTGATACTGCAAACGATCAAGAAAAATTTTCTCTTGCATTTATTGTTTAAAAAAATATAACATTTCCTATTTATTTCATTTCACAAAATCACGTGATAAAAATTGTATTTTTCTGTTTTATTTTTGGTAGTAATTAACTTATTTTAAATCAGAATTTCCGAAAATGTGATGGCAACATTTTATTAAAAGCTGATTTTTTTTGAGATCCTCGAGAATATAAAATTTTATTTTTATTTTATGCGAAATAAATTGTTGAAAAAAATACGATTAAATTAAATGTTTAAAAATTCATTAAAAATGGAGTTTTAATTTATATATCAAAATATTAGTATCATTGAAAAGCTAATTTTTTGAGCTTTAACGTGATGCAAAATACAATTTTTTGCTGTAATATTTTCGGAAGTTATAGCGAAAAAACGTCAAAATTTGGCTTATTTTTTAATTAACTAAAATTTTAATTAAAAATTCAAAAAAGGGCTCCAAGGTGCACAATCCCTGGCCCCCAAGGTATACATATACCAAATTTGGTAGCTGTAGGTCGAACGGTCTGGCCTGTACATCGCCAACAGACACACACACACACATATTGTGCTTTATTATAAGTAAAGAAAGATTTAGTTGGCACATCATATGGATTAACTATGCTTTAATTTGTTGGAGTATTTCAGAGTTATGAAAAACAGTTATTTATCTCCCAAATTGCGTAATTCAGCAATTTTCCCTTTTAATATGTCTATTTCTTTCATTCTATTACTCATTCCCTTTTGTAAATTTTGCTTTCTCGTTTTTATGTTATTTATATTTTTTAACACATTCTCCATCTGCCGTTCAATGTCCTGCATTTCTTGTTTGTGCGTCTTCTCGACTTCTTGTATCTTCACATGAGGACCAAAGCCCATTGGGTCTTGCAGAGCATTCAGAACTTCACGCCCCAATGGAGTATTCAGAACAGTTTGGATATCAATTCTCAAATCTCTGAGCTCTAAGTTTACATTTTGCAATCTAGTCACATTTCTTTGGATTTGGTTTTTAGCTGTTGCCGTTTTGTGCAGAAGCTCGAGTTTATTTTCTCCAGCAATGCTAATAACGCTATTCAAGGCTTCTACGTGGTACTTTTTAATGAAAATCAAATGATTAAACGCGAGTTTTTGTGGATATTTGGTTTCAAGCTGTTCACTGGTGACAGGTGTCACTAGTGGTACTTCAATGTTGCATTCCAATTCTTTTTCGTGCATGTACTTGAAAAATACGGATTTGATCAGAATGAACGCCCTCAAATCGCTCTGCCAGGCCTTAACCTCATTCCTTTTCTTATCCATTTTTGAATATTCGAAATCACTCAGCCTGATTGTTTTCTCAATATTCGCTCTTTCTTCCCTCAGCGCGCATAGCTCTTTCCAGATATTCATTGGAACGCGCGGTGGTTTCATTTTGTTCGAATTTAAGTAATTAAAGCTTCCATATTCTATACTGCTTTTATACGCGAACGGATTTAATGTCTCTGAAATGGATTTCATTTTCGGCCTCTCGTTGTAAGCGTCGAGAAATGCCTGCTTGTTTCGAGACATTCTGCTCAGTTGCTGAACTTCGCCATCGATTTTAGAGGCTTCTTTCATCAGACTTTCTCGAATTTTATTCATTTTCATAATTAAGAGATCTATTTTGGCTCTTTGAGAGTCGACAATAACGACGTTTTTTTTTAAATCCTCGATACACTCTTTGAAGAATAAATTTCCCTTTCTGACAAGTTTGTTGTTACTTGAACAGAAAATAATTAAAAACAGCTGCAATTCATCCTGGTTGATACTCAAGTCCCACTGCAATTTTTCCTCCACCAGTTTTTCATGACACTTCTCATAATGATTAAATGCATCGGACGAAATTTTACTTAATTTATCAATCTCTTTTCTCATGCGTCCTATAGCTTCTCGTTTGAGCTTTGGTTGTGCTTCTTTGACTTTTGGGTTCAATATTCTTTGCAGCCACTCATCTTCCAGAAATTCAGCTGCAATTCCTTTCTTTTCTTTTGACTCTTCTTCTGATTTCAAGTGACAGTTCTCTTCTATTTCTTCTTCCGTGGGTTGCAGTTTAGATTCAAGAGTTTCCACTACATCATCAGGATCCCACATCTCCCTCTCTTCCTCAATGGCTGCCAAAATGTTTCTTATTTGGGAGTTATTGGCCTTTATGGTCTTTACCGTGTCCTTCTTGAGTTGAAGTAAGTTTTCAAACCGTTTATTAAATGCTAGTCTTTTATGAAAAATTATGTATTCTAAGAGGAGAGTGTAATTGACACGTTCTTCTTTAGTTTGCAAGAACAGGATATCTTCTCTCAAATTTATTCCGATTTTTTCTTTCTCTTCGCCATATTCTTGTTCACTGAAATTTAACATTTCAGTTTCAGTGAATTCTTTTTCAGCCACTAGAGATTTTAAGCATCTATTAATTTGAAAAGATTTCAACGCCCTTTGCATTAGAAGTTTTGAAGCATCAGAAAAATGTGGAACGGAATAATTATACAAAGATTTTTGTTTTTCAAAGGCGTCTAAAACGTTTCCTTTTTGGAGCATACTGTCCAAACATTTGCGTTTTATATCATTAATAAGTTTCAACCCATTATTCAATTGCATCGTCAAATTTCGCTTATTGTCCGCTATGTCTTTTTCCCTTTCTTTTAACAAATTGTCTCTTAATTTATCTTCCATAACGAATTCTTCATTTCCCCATTGATGCTCCTCTGGGATGGAGGAACTTTCATTCAGCAAAGTTTCTACATCCTCTTTCAATGATAGCATTCCTTGCAAAATATGTGTTCTTTTTGTTTCCAAGTTCTTGAAAGATTCTTCATTCAATTTATCAATAAGTGATGTTGCCCATGGGACAGATTCGTGATCGTTTTTTATTTGTGGTTCTATAACCGAGAGAAACATAGTTTCTTGCGCCATAACCTCTTTATATTGCATTATCCACTCTATTTCACTTGCTTCTTTTGAGCATGGGATATCATAGCATACAATCTCACCCTTACTGTTTGCCACTATCAGAGATTCTTCGTTTAAAGAAAATTGTATTTGTGGAATTTCATTATTCATTATTAAAGAATTTATATCCATTGAAAGTCGAGTATCTGGTTGATTAATAAACCAGAAAACTATTTTCCCCGTGTTATTTATAATCAGTATAATGTTATGGAAGGGAGACATGATCAGGCGACTGCAGCTCAAATCAAAGAGATCGAGTATTTCTCTTTTCGAATCACATTCTTTAAATATATTTTGTAAAATATAATCAGAATTTTGAACTTTATTTTCCGGTAGAAGCGATAAAAATACACCGTACATGTAATGGAGTGTTATGCTCGAAATTTGAAAATCAATGGGTATTTCCCTGAGTTTTATTACTTCTTTATCCAAAATACCAGATTCATCTTTCCAATAATCTTCACATTTTTTTTCAAAGTCTGATGGTAGTTCGAGGGATATAATGGTATCAGTATCCTTATTAACATTTGACTCACAAAGAAGAAGAATATAACTTATTTCTTGAAGTCCTTTACTGAATATAATCATATCTTTAGCCACACAATTGCAATCAAAATATCCTAAAAGTGAGAATTGGTTCGAAGGCAAAACAGAAAGTAAAAAAACCTTATAATCTTCTGATAACAGAAGAGCGAATTTGCTATAGTTTCCCGTGCAAATACGTATTATAGGCTTTTCGTATGGTCGAAGTATTTTAATTATTCTCAATTCTTCAATGATTGAAACGTTCAACATATATAAATAAGAACTATCTGTAGCTATCAAACATACTGGAATCAATAAACTGCCATCCATGCATGTTATGGTTTCTCCAATTTCAATTTCCGATTGCTTAAGACCATTGTCCACATTCCAGGATTCAATTAGACCATTTAGTTTTGCCGTAATAACATACAAATCATTGGGAACGTAAATGTTGATTATTGCTTGGTCATCGGTCTCAACTGCTAAACAGCTTGATTTGTTGATTGGTGATTCATACAATAATATTGCCCCATTATCAGCCACTATTAATAAATCCCCATAATCTGGCGATATTTCCATACACAGCGGAGAAGAATGGATTGAAAATAATCTCGTTTCTTCCCATTTCTGAATGTCGGGAATCAAGACAAAATCCCCATTTTGCTTACCTGCGAACACTCCGCTCATGTTCATTGCTATGCACCGTATCGTGTTCATGCTTATCTCATTTTTATAAAATGCCGAAAAATATAAATATTTCAAAGTAACGGCTTGAAAATTTAGGTGAATGACAGATCCTGAATTACAGGCGAGGATGATATCGGTATCATTCAGCCAGCAATGACAGCTTATTTTTACTCTGTCGCTTTTAATGAGGAAATCAAAAAAACGCACTATTTCTGATTCGGACATATCTTTACAACAGGCACCTAACGGCAGGCTTTCTATAAGTTCCGAATGGATACCCCATGGTTCATGCGCCATTTTATCAAACCATGTTAACGCTTCCACGCTTTCATTCTTCAAGAATGTGAAACAGTCTTTATCTTCTAGAACAGGCATATACATTGTGTCTTTCCGGAGACCCACTTCGTCTGCTATAGTCTCTATTTCATAATAATGAATTTTATCAAATTGTTGAAAACAGGCAATTTTTGTCAGATAAGGATGCATGGAAAATTTACAACCGCTTAAATCTAAAGATGGGATGTAGTGAGAAATGGATTTCAGTTTTACTGCAGTCTGCCAATTCCATAACGCTAAATTAAAATAAGGACCTTTTTCTAAAGTTAACAAATATTTAGTATCAGCAAACTTAATGGAATAATAGTCACAAAAATCCTTATTTTCTAACTGAGATAAAATTTCATATGTGCTGTAATCGGTTATGTAAATAACAGTTCTTTTTGCTAAATTACTCACTGCGAAGTATTTCCTTGCATTGTCCACTGTGAAGTATTGAATGCCTTCTGCTGGTCCTGCAATGCATGTTTCTGAATAAGAATCTAGTCTGCAAATTTTAATGCAAGGTCCACAAATAAATGCTATTTCATTTTCAGATGAAAAATATGCTCTCTGCTTACATTTTCCTTGTGCCCATCTCAATTTCAAAACATTATCACTCATCTTCTTTATGAAATGAATATCCCATTGCTGCCATTTATTAAATGAGTAAAATTAAAGTTAAAAAAAGAATCGTAGCTAAATTCAATTTTTAATCATAATGAACTCATATAGCTTTTGAAGAGCACGCTCTCTAAGATGCGTTTATTTAATATTTTAGTCAAAATAGATGTTACGTAACCTTGCCTGACGACTTCATAACAACCGCAACTTGATAATAAGATGGATTTACGCTGGGCTTGTAGGCTGCGCATGCGTAGAAAGGATGAAAAATGCTGTTTGTCCATGGCAAGCACTTGTACAGACGGGGCAATAACGTGCACCTAGCTGTATTGTATTTTTTTCTTTCTTAGCATGCATTTGTAAAATTTGGTGTTTTTTTTTGGCGTGTAAAAATAGTTCTTTTCAACATTTTTTGCTCTTTGTTTCTTCTAATAAAAGACCGTGTTTTTTTCCCATTTTTTTAAAGAATTTTTTTATAGTTTTCCGAATTTAGGTATATTGATCTTTTATTATTTTAGCAGATTTTTTTGTGTGTAAATATCCTTAATTTTAATACGATATGCATTAAAAAGAAAAATTTAGGGACCCTAAAACGACAATTCATAGCCAAGCATGGAAAGTCTGATTCTATCTCATGACATTGTGGAAAACATAAATCGGTCCCTTTATGCGCATGCGCTGTCTAAATGACCGTTTTATAACTTTCCGAGCGTAAATCTAACTATAATGTGAAATCTTTTCTCAGTTAATCTTCAAAGTCAGAAAATTAAAATTTTCTTAAGTACTTTTTTTCTTCATTTTATCAAAAGCAAAACCCCATCTTTGAAACAAAGGGATAATCTTATTTTGCAATATTCCTTTACTTTTAGCGTTTTAAATAATTTATTATAATGCACTTGAAAAAGAAAAGATTCCCATAACAATATGTAATGATATTATTTCTTAAAAGATACATTTTTATACCTAAAACTTGACTGTTTTGACTTTATCTGAAATGTACGGTCTATTTGAATAAATTAAGGGTATAATAGATAAAAGCAGGTAATTCATTTAAACAATATTTAAAAAGAACTTATGATTAATACATAGTTTTATTTGATATAAAAAATAATACTAATTTTAAAACAATATAAAACGCCAAAAAAAAAAAACTATTCGTCTTCTCAAAGAAAATCTGTAAATTATCTAATCTCGAAAAGTTTAAGAATTTTGATAGTTATTTGTTGTACTCTTGTACTTGGTTACCAATTAGTCCTTTAAGGAAAAATGTCCCTTTTAAATATACCAGCTGGTGACCGAGCTCCGCTCGGAGAAAACAGGTATCGAAGCTAACTCGAATATTTAAATTTTCAATTGTGATTTATCAAAACAATACATGCCATTAGAAAATTTGTGAAACCATTGGTGAAAAGATAACCGGTCAAAGTGCACGGGTCAAAGTGCAAAGATTTGGAAATTGGAATTTTTAACGAATCAAAAAAGAATGAATCTTTTTAGTTAACGAACGAGCGCTAAATTCAAAATTTCATTAACAAATTTCCCTTAATAAAAAGCAGTGGAATTAGAATCGTACTTTTTTGAAAGAAAATTTAGTAAAAATATCAAAGTTATCCTTATTTTTTTCTGATGAATGTTGAAATGTCGGAAATGTGGGGCGATTTTCGACTTGGCAACCATTCCTCGTATTATAGTATAAGATTAAAAATAATTTTTGTTTTCAAAATTGTGTTGTAGTATGTTATTATACGAAAATACGTTTCCTATTTTTATATATCGAAAAATATAGTTTCAATTTTCTGAAATATGATGCTGTTTACTACGATCTTTAGTGTTGTATTCAAATATTATTTCGATTTTTTTCTATGAAGAAATAATTGAAATTTGCTTTAATTTCTAAAATACGCAAGAAATAGAGTAATGAACAGCTATAGAAAAAAGTATCAGTTTCTATGAACGCCAACATGAGAACAGAGAAGTGATTCAAATGCTTTCACTTGTTTTTATTCTACTACCTTTACAGCTGGATAGATAAATTGTCAAGAATATTCTTCATTCTAATTTATTTTTTTCACTTTGTTTTTTACAGATTTAAAGTATAATTCTCCTCTGGATATACTTCTATAGATTTACTTATTTTGTAACAACTTCATTAACTTACTTATTCTTCGAAAGTTTTAAATAATAATCTGCTGATTATTTTTTTAAAAATTACCTTATTTTTTCCTTGTCGGGATAAGATCTCCTTCCTAACCGTAAATGGTAGCGTATTAGTATTGTTTTAAAAATTATACAGAAAAAATTTCTTATTTGCTTAACAGTCAAGAAAAGTAGACATTGACGTGGGATGTGAGCGAGGAGTACCTCACGAGGAAAAGCAGAGCAAATTTATTTTACCGATAACACAGAAACTCGGTGAGTTTCTTGTGATCATAGTAGTTTATAACTAAAATAATTTTTGGTATTTACTTATTTGACCTTTGATATTTATTGCCAAATTTGAAGGCGTGGCCAATAATGGCAAAAACAGCAATTATTTAAAAAAATATTCAAAACTTAACTGTCTCCTGCCGTTTTTGTTGGTTTCGTTGGCGTTGACGGTTCATCGACAAATTTGAATCCGTCGCCAATGAGTTACTAAACCGTTGGCTACCATTGTCGTTGATGGTCTAATACTTAAGTACCTAATTTTTATTGTCTTTAAGAAATATTCTAAACAATGATATGAAAATTGCGCTGGGTTGAGGGAGCCAAGATCTGCAAGAGGCCGTTGTATTCATGTAAAAGAAGAAAAAGAAGGTATAAAATTGCTTATTTGGATATTTTATAAAAATTAGGCTTGACTCGATGTAAATAAATTGATGACTAATCAAGAAAACTATTTTTGATTTTTCTTGGGAAGAATCTTCCATTTTTTTGCAAACAGAATCACAGGATATATGTTCACGAAGAATGCAGAAATATTTCATAAGGAAAATGCCATTTATATTAGTCATCCATTTACATACATTTCATTCTCAGTATAGACCATAATAGTAAATAGGATTCTGCAAACGTCTTCGTGAACATATTAATAACTGTTGAATATATTGAGCATTTCATCTCATTTGGTTTCAGGAAGCTGACAAATTTGTAGATGGATTTCAACCTGGTTAGCTTAGAGGGATATAAATTAAATTACAAAATTAAATATTAAATAAGGAAATTTGGAGATGAATATCATAATTAAATTTCTATTGTTGCAACAGTGGTTTTATAAATTTATTAATATTTGAGAATAGTTTTATGGATCTTATCAAGACTCTGAAATTGATTTATAAATATCTAATTTGTATTTAAGAATTACAATATTTCATTGAAATATCTGTTTAGTTTAACTAAGATTTCACTTTAAAAATATTATTCAAGGTATTGATTCATACAAGTAAGCGTTCTTCACGCCCCCTGACTCAACAGAAAATAGGTTAGTTAAAAAGTAATTCTTTTATGAAATCAAAGATAAACTTTGTTAATAGAACGTATCCTTCATGAATTTTGGATTCTAATTAGAAATAGAAAATCCTAGGCACGCAACTCTTAAAAAAATTATGACCGTGCTGTTTGTTATGTAAACCAAATATTAATTGTGTTTCCTAATCAACATACATAACAATCACTAAAATTTCAAAGTAAAAATACAATATCGAGTAGTAAATTACATCAATATAAACAACATGAAATTAAAAAAAATGTATCATAAAACTAAATGATAGTTTCAAATTTAACACTTACAATTTTAATTTCTGACCTCTCAATTTTCATTTTTCATTTTGAATAAGTCCCTTTATCATTTTACTGTAAACTAATAGTAATAGTATGATATACTCTCATTGATGGTAGAAAGTCATCAGTAGAAGATATTTCTAATGAATGCGCTAGTTTAATTGGACCAAATAAGTTCAAATATGATATGTATATTTTCATTCAGACCGTGACGCGAGTTTTTATCAGAGCATTCTGTTTTGTGAATCCAACAGCAAGCGCATAAATATTTGACTTTTTCACTATCAGATTCTCTAACTTTTATTTGTGAGCTGTATGAATGTGCTCCCCTCCCCTGTAAACATAAGCTGTGCAAGCGAATGTGATACTTGAGTAACTAAGACGTACTCTTGGCCCTTGTTGTACTTCTCAAAACAAGAGCTGCACCAACCGCTTAAATTCAATGATTACGTCAGGGGACTTTTCCCTGACAAGTGTCATTAGAAACAGCAACAATAACAACATTTCAATGAATGAAACTATCATGCTTCTATACGGCTGCCCCAGCGATAATTTCTATATGTTATGATTTTATTGGAAGAAGTGTTCATAAGTATTTAATATATCTTAAATTATTTAGGTGCATATATATCAAGAGAAACATCTATTTTTCATGCAAATAGTTTATACTATGGTACAACATTTTAAATTAATGTTGCTGATTATTGGATGAGGACACATTTTGTCATATAGTGGGTGATGGAACGCGGACAGCCTAATATAGATACTATGTTATTTCGTGTAAATTCGAAGACTTTTATTATGCTCTTTATCCTAATTATTTCATCAGTAGAATCACCTCTAAAATAGATCGGACAGATGGCGAATTCAAAACTTTTGTCCCATCTATTAAACAGAGAATGGCAAAATAATATTGTTTTTGCTTCAATAAGGCGTGGGTATATGGGGGTAACATAACAATTTTTGCGAAAAGTGCAAATGCCAATCTTTACCATTTTCCTATTTTTTAATTGAAATTTTATATTATTTCTAGTTGTACATCGTTACGCTAAACTTCTGCAAATAATCAAATAAGATATAACAAAATAGAAAATGAAATCAAAGATCGCAAATTTCTAAGTTGTCATGTGAGAACATTTTTATTTTCTTATTCATTATTTGTCTTAATTAATTTAAGTCATTAATCAGTTTAAACGGATTTGGAACAATCAATAGACTTCTCTATCGGTCTCTATCCCTCTATAACATATATAGGTATGTACGTATATATATAATGATGATTTTTTAAACTTTCATTTTTAATTTTTCCATCTGAGAAACAAAGTTTTGGAGTTCAACTGGTTTTAAGAGGAAATAGCAGCTGTGGTGTCATAGTTCTACATTAACCTTTATAAAACGCATCTATTGTAAATGGGTATGCGTAGTAATAAAACGGTACCTGTAAAAGCAGGTCAAATCTTTTACAAACAATCTGCTTTCAAAGAAACATACATAATGATAATGTGATACTGGTAAAGGCAGGTAAAAAAAATCTTCAAGCGGTAATTTCCGGTGACCTATAATCTTTAATTTTTGCTCTAAAATTCGGGAGACATCAAAATCTTCTAACAAAAACATCGTCATGTTCTTATATGATAAAATATTATTATATTAAATATAAATTCCTAGTTTATGTATTAAGTGATTAGTTTTTGAGCAATACTTATTTAAATTTTATTGTCTAAGACTAAGAAAGCCTTGTGATCTTTTAGATAATATTCGCTTTCATATATAACGATCAAAGCATACGACTGATTCTTTTATCGAAGAAAGAAACACTGTCTCTGCATTTTTTGTTTTTCCCAGCTAAAAGTAATTACATTTCCGCTATTTTTATTTTCACTTATTTTGCGAGGAGTGCATCGGAATTTCTGGAAACTGAAAATAGGAGTGAATTGCTTTGAACACGTCGAAATGATACGAAATCGGAATGCAATCTCTCATTGTCGCATCAACCGGGCATCGGGAGAGCAAATTACCACAGACACCTGCTACTGTTTCCTTCCCTTCCTTCTTCAATACAAAAAGACGGAAATCAACCCCACAAAAGGAACAAAATATTTCGATATATGCCTCCTTTCCAATTGGATAGTCTCAGAGTGAGGTTTCTTCTTTTGGCAGCCTTCAGTAATGTCTAAATTCTACTGGGAAGCGTGTCATTTAGAGAGATGGAAACGGCAGAAATCGCTTCTTTCTTTTCGGCAGCATCGATTAAAGGGTTTCCTCGTTGAACCGGTTACATCATGTTGCAGAAGGTCCAGTGCAGAATCATAAAAAGATGAGAGATGGTGGAGAGAAAAAAAATGGATTATGCCCTTTCGATATTTATTTTGGTTATGATCAAACCGCTATGGTGTTTTAAGAAAGTAGATCTCAGTATCCTTTTACCTTTTTTATGATGCTATGATTAAAGTAAAGGTAATCGTAATATGTTACTGACTTAATACAGTATCCTTTTAAATCATGGTAAGATTCGATGGTGTTGTGTAGAGAGGGTGAGTGCCAGTTCAATTATCGTCTTCGTCATCTGATCAAGGTTCAAAAGTACGAGGTCAATCCCAAAATAGCACTAATGTTGCTTTACGACAGGACGTTAATATAAGTAAGCTAAACGAAAGCCTAGTCAGAATAATGTGAAGCTTTTTGCAATTTTTAAACTCGTTAAGTGGTTTTTGTCAGCCTTCATTAGCTATAATCAAAATCATCGCATTTTGCCATTTGGATATTTTATTTGGCAATGATCAAAACACTATAGTGTTTTAAATAAATTGAGATGTAGAGATAAATTTTTACTTTCTTAATGATGTTATTATTAAACTTAATATTGTGAACATAATATGTGGATGAATTACCTGAATATCCTTTTAAATCGTAGTCAGAATAATGATAAAATATTTTGCATTTTTTAAAATCTCTGTGAGATTTTTCTGTGCCTTCACAAGCAACAATCAAAATCCTAGCATTTAATAAATATATTTGCAAGTTGGATATTTATTTTGTTTATGATCAAAACACTTTGATGTTTTAAGTAAAAACAGGTACCAGTTTATTTTTATTTCATTAATGATGTTTTGATTAAAGTAAAACTAATACTGTAAACCTGATATGAGGATGACTAAACTCAACGGCCTTTTAAATAGTAGTCAGATTAATAAGGAGGTCTTTTGCACTTTTTAAACTCGTAAAGATTTTTTTATCTGCCTTCACAAGCAGCAATTACAATAATCGCGCCTAATGATAGAGAAGAAAAGAGAGATAATAATCAGCAGCGTTGTTAGAGAAAGAATAAATTAGTTCCATAGATGGTATGGAATTAAAATTATATTAAAGTATATGGAAGCATATAGGGTAAAGCACATATTTTATTAAATTTTTTATAAAATCTCAATAAATGAAATAATATGAAGCACAATAGCATTTTATAAATAAGATACTCCATATGGATTCTCATCACAGTATTTAATCAAATATGTAATAACTTCCTTCATTCCGTACGTTTGATGAATTCCCCTTGTTGAGATCTCAATTTCTGAAGCAAATAAATAAGCAATTCTGATAAGAGAATTGGGTTGTTCTCGAAACAAAAACTAACAAAATATCAGTTATCAGGAAAATTTATAGATTTCCTACTTGTAAAACTTATAATAATAACATATTTCTGTAATCATTCATCCTATTTTATTAGACTTGCATTGATTTTTTTTATTGTGAATATATTTCTAGTTATTTAAAAGAATTACAAATACTCCCATTTATTTAAAAGAAAGCATAAAAGATAAAGTTATTAAAAATAACTTTTTCAGAGAAAAAATGAATAATTTGTTTACTTTTTCTAAAAACACTCCTGTATAAATTGAATAATAATCAGATTGAATGAGCATGAAAAAATTGTTCACTGATATTTAACCGTTCATTTTTATAAAATTTTATAAAATACTTTCAACTTCATTATTCTGAGCTGTTGAGCCACCAGTACTTGAGAACATCATTCTATTCGTTGGTTTCAGTTAAATAAATATATATTAGTAATAAAAATCTTAAGTCAAAATGAATATAGAATTGAATATGTCTGACTTAATTGCTGTAATTGACAAGTATGAGTTATATGTTTCTGAGAAGAAAAATATCCAATACATTATCTACATTCTTTTCCAACTGTTGTCATTTGTCATAAGTTACATGAAAAATTTTCTTGATGTATAATCTAATTTTTTATAGGCACAGAACACAACTGGTGGTTTATTGTATTTGAGCTGTTGACAATCGAAATATTAATAATACTGACAAAATGATTTACTGCCAAAAGCAAGTGTTTTTATTTACCTTTCATAGAAAAAATATATCGACTTGATTATCAAAAAAGGGAAGTATATTTCACTTTTCACAATAATAATTATTCGCTTCATGAAAGGTTTTCAAAAGAAAATATTTTTCTTGATGAATAATCTAATTTTTCATAGGCACAGAACACAATAGATCGTTATTGTATTTGAACTATTGACAATCGAAATATTAATAATGCTGATAAGATGAATTTATATCAAAAATGAAATTTTAATTTATTTTTCATAGAAGAAAGTGTATTGACCTGACTATTAAAAAACGAAAGTATATTTCACTTTTTACAATAATAAACATTATATTTCAATTTTATTTATTTATTAAAATTTACTTTTATAGTTGAATATTCACACACATAAAAATCACACATGTCTTGTATCAAATTAACTTTCGTTAAAAATACTAAGTTAAACGTAAACATTTGACTCTTTATTCTGCTACTTTTACAAACAGTCACTAACAAACAATCAACTAATTTAGGTATCAAATCTTGTATGCTTGATTTAGTAACCATTTTAAACAATATATTTTTTAAAATTCTAGTTCATGCTTGTTTTTTCAAGTATCAAATGTCTATTAATGACTGTCTCAAGATAATGAAATGAATTTATAAAGTACAATGTATACGAACAATGTCTGAAAAAAATACATGATTTTTTTACTTGAAAAATATATAAATAAAAGATTTATTTATTTAATTGCGCCGAAGTAGTTGGTCATACTTGTAAAGAATTCGTTCGAATTCATATTCTTAATGATATATAGTTATTTATTTTATTACCTTTATTTTTCAGTATATTTTGCATGCTATACGAAAATAAACTTTCAATATTGTATTGACTTTACCACATGGGTGTTAAAAATATAACAATTTAATCAATTTCTTTATCCATGGTTGAAGGGAGCAACCACTTCGCTAGAACACCTTCCACCTCGCTTTGTCAGTCCAAGGAGAATTCCTTAACACGCTACAAAAAGAATGTTCTCCTTTCTTTTTGTGTCATTTCTTTTGTAATTGATAAAATTCTTGATACTGAAAGAAGAGGAGAATAATCAAATTCAATTGAAGAAAAATCGGACTTTATCTACTGATACTTAGTAGATAATACTAAAATAGAGATGAAACATTTGATGTGTTCTCTAACAAAATATTTCTTAAAAGGAGATTAAAATCAAGTTTACACTCAATAAAAAAACTCCTGAATAGTTTTCATATATAAATAGGAAAATGAAGATCAATTGATCAATAGAAAATTATAGCATCCAAAAAACTATGAATCTCCGTTCGAAAGATAAAAGTACTTATCGAGAAGAAATATATGCAGATTTCTCCCGGAACCATTTTATTTTACCATCATTTGATTTTGTTGTCTGATTGAGGATATCATTGTTAAAGGTTAGATCATTTCCAGAAGATGATAATATTAATTAATACAACATTCCAGATCAACGTCATCTGTCGAGCTTTCGTAACTCGGACACAACTAATATCCTGGCAGAGGCCTATCAATCCCCCTTCGATAAAGACGTTTCGGAATTTTGCGCTTCGTGCTCACTAACTACGCGGTAAGATACTTCAGTCACATAATGCAATTTTTTAAAAAAAAATACAACGTCCTCCTAGAGGGAATTATTTAACTTTCTGTTTCTTTCATACCACCACGTTTTAATCCATTTCCTATTTCCCTGTAAATACTTCCACCTGTAAATTTTCCCCTTTAACTTTAAATAAATTCTTTTATTTTTAAAAGGTCTCTTCATCCTTCGTTTGCATTATTTTAATTTTAGTTTTGAATCCGAACCCATAAACATTAAAATGCCTCTAGACACCTCGCCACTAAAACCCCCGCTGCCTTAGGAGTCTTTTTGTAAGACAAAGTGATGGATGCTATATAATCAGAATCCTTTCTTATTGATATTTTTTTCATTATCTATCCGAATGTCTGATGAACTAATATCATTTTGGTTCTTCAAAGTTATAGTTGCTGGAAGCTATCTATTGAATTGTTTTAGAGATAAATATAATTACTAATCGTCTGTTGTTTTTCGTGTATTTCTATATGTTTTCATTTATTAATTTATATTTTTTTAATCTGAATAATTTAGCTCTGGAAATAAAATGATAAGAATTGTTTCATACTATGAGATAGAAAGTGGTATCTGAGAGTAGAAAGGAAAGGAATGACGTAAAAATATTTCCTCATTATGACGCTTCACTACAGACAATATTTTTTCAAGAGGGCTCAAGATATCTTAACTATAAATTTCGATTTGAAACGAAGAAACTTCATTTAAAAAATAATTTCTTTTACCTATCTATATTTATTTTAATAATGTTTTAGTTCTTAAAATAATATTAAGTGATTTGTTTAATAACTATAAAATTTGTTTTATCGTCTTGAAAAGTAGAATTTCATGTAAAAGTGTGTTAATTAGTTAATATAGCTGTTAATATAGTTATACAACTATAACACACTATCATAGAATAGTGTGTGATAGTTAATATAGTGCGTAAAATTTAGCATGGATCCCTTTTTCAAATTTTTCAGCCATCTAATACTCTTGTATGATTGTCTTTTCCCATTTCTAATAGATAAAAGTAGGATTATAAATTTAAAAATTTGCTGTTTATTTTTCTGTCAGTTACGAATGCCACTAGATTTAACGAAGACATTTTGAGACATATAATTTTGCCTATCAAATTGCTTTTTTTTATTAAGATAATAATAAAAAATAGAATTTTCATTTTCAATGATTCTTTAAACATTTATCCCACTTTTATGTTAATATAATTGATCTATTTAAGGCATACCTGTAAAAATGTATTCCTCGTCAGGATATATATTTTTTAATTTTATAAACAATTTTTTGAAATCCTTAAAACAATGTATGATATTTACAATAATTCCAGTGTTCAATTTTGTAATAATAATGCTTTTTAGTTTTGTGGTTTTCATGTCTACTTTTTATTTTTGGCTGTTAGGATACTTTACAGTTTTCTTTGATTTCATTGTATAAATTTAAATTAAGTGTACACATAATTATTTTCTCAGGATTAAACTTTCAAAATATAGTAGACTTTTTGTAATTTATAACTCCAATTCTCTGAATTATCAAAAATAATATAAGTCAGATCGCAATTTGAATAAATAAAATGCAATTTATGTTGTATTCATGCTTCGTTCAAGATGAGGAAAACAAATTTATTTTAATTTCATATTCAATATATTTAATCAAATTAACTTTAAAAAAGAATTCCATTTGAGGTCATTGACTTTACTCATACTGCTGCATGTATTTATGATCAGCGACCTTCTGAAATGTTTAATCAGGACTCACAGATTTTACCACACTCAAGCAAAATTTCATTTACTCTATTTGTCCAACAATTTATAATAAACCAGCTTTGGATGAGAGATAAAAATGAATGTTTGTTGTTTCTAATCCATTTCGTCTTTCCATACGAAAATAATGAAACACAATGGAAATAACACGAGGTAATATCTCGAAACAATAGATCAGTATAGTTTGTTGTACTTCTAATAATATTCCTGCAAGAATTCGCGTTGGAGTATCTGGCCTGGTTTGGCAATTGTACAATTAAAATCCAATTTTCAACTTCAGCTTCAGAATGCCTAATTAACATTAGTATGCATTTGAACAAGTAATAAGAACTAGGAATGTAGCGTGATAAAATGCATTGGAATTGTTAATCTGAATACCGGAATATAATTCTTATACTTTTACAATAACAATTAGCTAGAATGTATGATTGATTAACTAGAATTATCAAATATTTAATGAATTATCTGCAAGAAACATCGACGAGTGGTTCGTTAAAATGTTTAATTACGCTCTTTCCAAAATTCGTGATAGTTTTAGTTTGAGTAATTAAAAAAATAATGAAAGTAATGTGAAAAATAACCTGAAATTTTGATTCATTTTGATTAATTTCCAAAAATATCACATATAAATTTATAGTAATACAAAATATTATTAATTTGGAAATAATGAATTTTTTTTTAGAAAAACCATAAAAATAAACAGAGAAATAACGGACATGTTTTTAGATATTTGCAGTGATGGAGGGCAATTTAAATCATGAAATCTGCTGTAAATTTGAATTTTTAAGAAATAATTTCAAATGCTATTTGAGTTATCATCATGTTATTGTTGTTGTTTCTTATGGCAATTTGCCATTAACAAGCTCGCAGAGATAGTCATGGATTTAATCCTAATCAACGTCTCTTGTTTTGTAGTAGCACCAACTAGGGCCAAGAGTACGACTTTTGCCACTCACTTATCGCATTCGCTTGCTCAACCCCCTTTTTACAGGAGGGAACATTCATATTTCTTACAGAGAGAACACAGACTCAAAACAGGGAGGCCCAGATCAAGAGTAAGACTTGCCACCCCTATGCCATGACGTCGGCAGTTATCGTCATAATGTACAAATGTTAGAATTTAACAAAGAATATTTCTTAACAAGAAGAAGAATATTTCTTTTCGAAGGTCTAACTCTTTCTAAGTTAGAAATAATTTCCTATTATTTTTAGTTTCTAATTTTTAATTTTTTCTCAGTTCATAATCATTTACTATGAAATCTTTATGGAATTCTAATTTTTTTGTTTAAAAAAATTCTTAGTAATTCGCTGCATAAAACTAGATTAGATGTTACTGTAATTAATTATCAAATATCGTTTCAGAAATAAATATTAATTGCTTGAAATATTTTGTGGCATATATTTATAAAAATCTAAAAATACAAAAATGCAATGATATCAAAAGGTTTTATAATTTTTTACAGAGCATTACTTAAACAATAAGATAAATTGTATATCTAAAACTCTACATTTAACATAAGCTTACGAGTAATCTGCAGGAAAAAATTTCCTATATAACTTTAAGAGGAATTTTATTACTTACTGTCTATTTCAATAAAATTGGAAATAATTTAAAATTATTTTTTTGTATTATTTTCCTTTAATATCTTAGATTTTTTTAATAATTTTTTTGTTCCATCGATAAATAAAATATTTTCTTTCAATATTATTAATTAAATTTCTGCTTTTAATATACTTAAAAATTTTTTTGTATGTCACAGTCAATTATTTTTGAATATATATTTGTCTAATCGTTAAACATTCATTTATTTGAAATTGTAATTTTTTCATGTTATCAACTACGCTTCTTGTCTCTTGTTTTAATTTAAAATTTAAAAGCTGTGTTTATTTTTTTCTCCTGATAAATGATTTAAACCCACCTTTTCAATCCTTAAATGGCTGAAATACGCCCAGATGTAATCGATTTGTAATTTTATAGAGCCTCATTTTGTTTAAATTTGTTTAAAAGATAGTTTCAACTCAATTACAGCTTTTTATAAAAGTGATTTAGTATAAATTAGCTTTCCTTGGAATTTTCAGCTAGTTTATGAAATGCATAGTAAATTTTTTTATCGAATTGATGTATTTCATTTCTATATTAAATTAGAGAATTGAATGCATAAATACTTCAAACATTATTGCTTTATTCCTTTAACCTTTTGATCCACTAATGTTTTGCATCGTATTTTATATTTTCTATGAATGATTTTCGGAACCAAGATAAACCGGGTTAAAAGCGTGCTATTAAATTTCATCTTATTCGACTTCAAGAAATAGTATCCTTAAAGAATATTGGGCTGAAATTTTAAATGCCACTTTGAAAATTGAATTCAATTAACTGAAAATTAACTTTAAAGGCTATACTTATCTGTGTTCTTGAAGAAAGTGTTTCGGGTTTTATCTTACACCTCTTCTAAACTTTAATTAAACTATTGCTTCACATGATAATTTGAAGCTCTTTATTTCGATGTTCTTTAAGCATTCTAATTATTACTTTTAAAAGTTTTGCCATTTAACACTTTAGCAGCAGTTATGTGATCAACAGTGGACAATATTAATTCAGCAACAATCCATTAATAATAAACCTCAGGATAGGACTAATTTCATAAATCAATGCCATTGGTGTCTGCATTTAATATAATATAGCAAGGATTGTGTGATGTACTGCTGGCATACAAAATCTATGTATAAATGCTCTTTTGATATATATGACTTTTTTTATAATTAAACGTTGAATACATATTTTTGGATCGCATCCTTCATTTTCTTGTCTAAAAACATATAACATCAAATGCATAGAAACATAAGTATATGTATTTTTAATACATAAAACGGTTTATTGCACGGCCTCACTTCTTTGAAATAATTAGTATTTTTTATTTAAAAAACATCTCATAACACATATGTGCTACACCTTTAAAAGAATGTTTTGTTTGAAAATTTTGATTCGTTTCTGAATTGATTTAGGGAAGCGAAAAACAAGAAAATCAATAATAATTAGTTTTGCTTTTAATTAAAATTACAGTCAGTATTAAGTTTCCTTTAATTTTATCGATATTTCTCTCGAATATTTTGCAAGCATTCTTAAAATTAATTTTAGTAGATAACAGAAGACTATTTCAAAGAAAAACGACATAACTTTGAATTATTTTAAACATTCCAATAGCATTCAAAGACGGTTTACTAAAACTTTATTCGATTAAAAATAAGTTTTTATTTTCAGACAAAATTTAATTTTATACTTCAAGTATGAAATGGTTGAATATGTGTAATTCAACTAACCCTATGATGAAAAAAGATGTCATTTTAGGTTAATTCTGTGAAATGAATAAATTTTGATTCCCTGTTTTCTGATAAACCTATTCTATATATTAAATTTAAAAAAAGAGAATTTTGAAATTTACATGCATTCTTTTAAATATCAATAAAGTTATTCATTTTTACATTGAAATATTATTTACTCTTATTTGTTTTATTCAAAAGGTTTCATTTTTAAATTTGTAATTTATGTATTTGATAAAATAGATATCTAAAATTTGTTTTTATCATTATTTCTAATATTTCTTATAACACAAATTAAAGTTCATAAGTACTATAAAATACATCTACGAGAAATTTTATTCAAAAAATAAAATCGCTTGATGATCATGTAACCACATACAATGTGGTGTGAAAATTCGATCAGTTCAAAAGTATTATAAAATGAATCTGAGGAAAATTCTATTCCTATAATAGAGTTGCTTAGTGATCATCCAGATAATGTGGTGCGGAAATTTAATTTTCGAAAATAACGTACATCTTGATGAATAAAAATGACGAATTTTAGCTAAACTTAAAAAAATACAGTTAAGTTCTTTTGAAATATTCTAATTTATTATACTACTCTGAAGCCAAATAATATATTTCTAAAATCCGAATTTATCTATATAAAATTGAATAAAGCTAAGGAGTCTTCCGTAAAGTAAATGAGAAAAGCAGAGTACAGAGAAATAATATTAATTAAATTATTGATACCACCTAATGGATCTTTAAATAATCCTTTCTGTTGAAAACAATCGAATTACTGAAACAAACGAAAGTATCAGAGAGAGTATTTATAGCAATGCATTTCTATCATTTAAAGCCGGAGGAGAATTTAGAATTTAAGGTGGAAACCATAACAGAAATTGCTTAAGACTTGAGCTGAGAAATGTAGATTTAATCAAAGAGGCAAATTAAATTAAATGTAGACACATACTTCAAAATCAAATTAATTAATTACGAAAGGATCATTAGTATTGCTTATTAATTTCATCTGATTTCATTTAATTTTGATGCTTACAATCAGAATGATTAATTCTTGTAACCTTTAATAGAACTGTAATGAATAAATTGTTTACGGTTATAAAAGCCGATATTAAACACTATAATGCAAAAAGAGACAGTAAGAAAATGTCCTGAGCTTATATAGTTTTAAAAAAGAATTTTCCTACTCAGTGGTTCGATCACGTTGGGGAAAGTAACCTTCGCAATCAGAGCGATTCACAAAAAAGCTGCAGTTCAAATGATTGGAAAGTTATGTTTAGAAGGTAGGTTAACTCTAAATTATTTCCAACATAAATATTATAAAGGATATATTCGAAGTATTTAAAAAAAACGAACTAAAATTTTATGTTTTGAAAAGTATAGCTGCCATCCAATTGATTTCATGATTCTAGGCCATTTTCAACACATGTGAATTCCAATTTTTCTATTGGAATGTTAATTATTTATTATTATCAATTAAAAAAATCAAAGTTTTGTTATTGAGTTATATATTATTATGGCAATTTTTTTTAATTGTTAGTATGAGAGGTGTGTGAAACGTGTAGAGTTATTGATGAGGAATAACCTGCATATATAGGACTTACCCAAGGTGATGATATAGGCATCGGCTGCAAAAGAAAAAAATAAGATTGCATCGTTCTCATTTGCTTCATTTTTATTATAAATTGTAAGCATTCAAAATATAACTATTCACTTTTTCACAATTAAAGTCTTATTAAAATTAAATGTCATCCATCACGAAAATACTACGAAAATTTAGAAATGGCACCATTATAGCAATACGAATGTCTCCGATTCACCCGTAGACACACAGAAACAAACCATGAAACTAAATGACCGGGCTGCCCAACAGCAACAGTGGCAGGAACTGTGGCTGAGTCGTAAGGGCCATTACTGGCTAAGGTAAAACCCCATCCTGTAAGAAGCAAGTTTCTTCATCGATGGGAGGAGCCTAACCCCCTTTTATTAGTGTATCCTCCAGAATGGTGAGATTAAACTCCCTACCGGAAGCATCTTATCCTCGTTTTGAGGTGCTCCCGGGAGGAATATGGAACCGGTGTAGAATAAAATGCAAATAATTCATTATATATTTACAATAGGACATTAAATAAATGGTAAAGATAACATATCCCATCTACTCGAGTATATCAATGATGCAGTTGTTAAAAAAGTTAAAGAAATATGGTCAACAGATTCCATTTCAACTGTCCAATAGAAATTAGTGAATTCTAAGCTGACGGAGTATTATATAAAATGTCTTAAAACCCAAACTGAAGTATTGGAAAAGAAATAAATGAAAGTTTTAGTTAACCAGAAAGTTAATAACTGAAATTTTATCCTGAAAAAGTAAGAAAAATGGGTAAGTGTTTTGGTTCCTGATACAAAGAGCAGATGGGGTGACAAGATTCATGGTAAATTAACGAATCACCCTAAAAAATGTTTTTCGGAGTAGTTACAATAAATAAAATAAGACAAGTTAGGAAAAAACCCTACTAAGTCGAAAATCCAATTTTCAGTCTTCAAAACATAATATATTCCAGTCACAAATTAACTTTTTGACGGATGCTTTTCATAAGTCTACCAATGTAAAAGGCAAGATAGACTGTACTTCAGTTTCATTACGTATTACGTATCTTCATTACGTATCTGACAGGACTTGGACATTTAATTTTTCATCACATTTTATTAAGGAAATTATTGATATAAATAAACCTCACCGAAAATGCAAGAAAGCACAAAAATGGCTTCTGTATAAGGCAGTCTTGTATTTATAAGTTTATACTTAGATAGATCTCAGGATAAAATTCTAATCTGGATATGTTGGGAAATGCATAGACTAATATATCTTGAAGATCATGTTTCATTAATAATGGAACTATTATTATTTATATATTAGGACAATCATATTTGTACAAAATATCGCTAACTGTTTCAAGAGACTAACTTTATGCAGGTTTTAGTAAACATATTTCTCGGTAAAATGTCTCATGTCAGAAGGGTAACTTCGGTTAGTCAAATTCTTTATTAGCAAGTTTTAGTGCAATCTCCTTATGAAAAGTTAACAATTCCTGCTGTGCATGCTATAAGGCCTTAAACTCCAGTCGGGTTTTGTTTTCAAAAGGAAAGGTTCTTCCAAACATGGAGTACAACACCATCGCAACCACTAGATATTAATCCATATATTTAAAGGAAAAGATGAATAATTTTATTCAAATTATTTCGCATGAATTTCGAATTTAATGTTCGTATTGTATAGTTTAAGTAAAGGATATACGTACATTAGTAGATAATTCCATATCACAGATGGACAAAAAGTAGGGAAATAAATTTTGATGATTTGAAAGATGTGCTGTAAGATTTGATGCTTTACCTCACGTTAGTATCACTTGAGAAGCAGAAGAACATATTTGATCGATAAATAATGAAATGCGTCTCAAAAGTTCATACCGTTTGTTGCTCAAAATGCAGAATGATAATTAAATATTCTGCACTTGACCTACCTTATGAAAGTTGATGCAAACAACATTTAAAATTATAAATCTTACTGAAATGAAGAGAGAAGGACTTTTATGAAATAAAATCTCAAAACTCTCTTTCAAATTCGATAGAAAACACCGATTATGACGATACATGAAAGGATATTTTAATAATGCAAGTTAAAGTAATATATAAAATATCATATTTTATAAATATCATTTTTTACTAACAATTATTACTTACAGAATTTCAATTCCTCCTTCAGAAACAGATTATTGAAAAATACTTTAAACTTTATAATTTAGATTATTAAAAATACATATTAATTTGATGGTAATACTTCATTAAGCATAGGTTATATCTTTTTAATAAAAATACGAATTTCTAAAATTTGAATGTTCTAAAAATCAATTAAGAGGAAGAAAATTTTATACCAATTAAATAAAAATTTTATATAAAAATCATGAATGCAATTGGGATTTTTTTCGTATTTAGAAATTTTTTGTAAATACAAACATCAATAATTTTGATGCATAATCAACAGTGAAAAGGAGTTATGAATAACTAAAACATATCTAAGAATTGGAAGATCTAATTATAAGTAGCATATGATTTTTTTTCGGTATTTTCAATATAGAATGTAAAAATTCAACATTATTTATTCTCTATTTTATTATTCCGGTAATTTTATCTTCTATATCATTCTGTTCGATACTTTTTTTAAAATTTTCCATAAATAATTTTAAAAAAAATCTCGTTAACGTATTTAACTTTGGTGCGAAGTATTTTTGTATGCCGTAAAGAATCCTAAAATAGAACATTCTAAATAATTATAAAAGTGATATCTAGAGTTTGTTAGAATATTAAGAGTAAATACAAAAGTATTCATAAGCAAAACTTTTCAATTAGATCCATTTAAGCTGATAAACAATGCTTTATATCCACAAAATCTGAACTAAATATACAAATTTAATAAAACACCTACTGATGTGCAGATATAAACAAAATTCCACTTATTACTGCACTCTGTTCCTGGAAAAATCTTAATTGCATTTAGTCTTAGAGAAATATTTAAAGTAATAATAAAATAAAATAATTACAATTTTGTACGGCATTTATTGCAGACACTTACAAAAATTCATCACAAAAATAAGGAAATTTAAAACCTTTTTGCTGTTAAAATGCGAATTAAATGAAATAAATTTTCAAAATTTGCAATTTTATTTTCTTTTTATGTTTGAAAGTGCAAACGAAATACAATTAAACTCTTCTTAGAAACATTTTATCTTTTCCTTTTTCACAAATGAATGCCAGCATTGCTTTTTCAAATGATAATTTTTGTTTCATACAACTCTCTTGTTCACCAATTAGATGGCGCATTTAACTAACAGTCTACGCTCAACATTTTTAATTTTTTCTTCCAGAAGGTAAAAAAAAATGAAAATCCTAGAACATGAATAAAACAACACTTTCATACATTATGGACTGATTTTTGTAAACTCCAATGTTTTTGAAATTAGAAAAACAAAACATAAAATGTTTATGCACATTTTTCATAGAAAAATGAAATTGTTTATTTAAATAATTACTTAGGTGTAAAAAGTATTTTTGTTTGAAAATTTGAATTTGGATTTCTTATTTTATTCTTTTCGAGATCTGTGTTTCTGTTTGCAAAAACATTTAATACAGCACTGCATTTAATTAGTTTATATCGGAAAAAATAAATGGAAAGGAGTTTGAAAAGTTACTTAATCATCTCTGCGTTTTATTAAGAAGTTTTATCTGCAACATCTCCTTTGCAACATTCTTTTTTTATTTTTACAATTCAAATTACTTTTGGTCTTTTATATTTTCGAAAAAACTTGTAATCACGAACGTATTTTATGCATCATTTCGAAAATAACTTTTAAATGAAATGATTTAAAGATTCAATAATTTATTTTAGGTATTTTGAACCATGAAATATCAAAATTATTTATTTTTCTTATCGAGTTGGTAGTATTAATTTATGCTTTTATCAGCATTGAATTAACGAACAAAATTTATAAAAAAAACTTCATTTTTATGATTTTCAGACAATGATAGTAAAACTCATTGTATTACATCTGTGAATTTAAATTAAATTGAAGAAAGAAAAGAATATATATTTTCTGTAATAAGCTATATTTTTTCTTATTGATATATTTTTATAAATTTTATCTTTTCATTTATTTCTTTTAATATTAAGGCTTGAACTGTAAAAGAAAATATTTTTTATTATTATAATCTTATAAATTTTAAAACTATTTTCATTGTATTTGAACATCAAAAATAAGTTCTATTTTCCTGTGTACGATTTTATCAATAATTTACGTTGATATCTACATTTTCTGATAATGATTTTGCTTTCCAAGAATAAAAATTTATCTAGATCTTTGTATCTGATCATTTTTTTCTCTATTAGGTTTCAATTTAGGATTTCAACAAATTCAAGTGATGTTTTATGTATGCATATTTTGTGTCAATAAATGGGTTCAAATCTGTATTCAAGTGTATAGATATGTTGAATTTTTAAGCCAGCATATACTCATTCGTAATAAATTATATAATAAAAGAAGTAATTGTTATTTTGCTATTGCTTGTGTTTTCAAAAGAAATAATAATTGCGGGGAAAAAGATAATATTTTCTTAACTTCTAATTAATGTTTTAATATTCCTTAAATGCGTATCAGTAGGATAGTTTTTGATTAATTATTTTTCATCTAAATATTTATACGTTATCTAAATACTTTAGAATTCAAAATTATTTTTTTAATTTACAAATGAGGTACATTATTACAATTGTTATTAATTTTTATTAAAGTTTTAGAATTTAAAAATGAATGTATTGCTTTAATCAATTTAATACTTACTCCCGTGCTAAAAAAACTATAGTTATTCAACCTCTTCTTAAATTCAATATAACGATAATTATAATTTGTAAATTAATGCAATGAATTTTATATATTTCAAATATTTGAGGTTTTTAAAATCACCAGTATATTTACTTATTTCAACATTTATGTAACAATGATGGAAACTTCAGTATTTTAATATTTATTCATGAATTATTAATTGTTTAGAACAGTTCTTAAAAATCATGCTTTTGTATAAATCATTTTTTAATACTCGAAAGGTGTCACAAAACTGATTTCATTCAAAGAAACGTAATTATGAATTCATAAAAGTTTTGTAAACTTCACTTCAGTTGGAAGTAAAGAAATCTGTAAGCTAATTACATTATATGTTTTTTCAGGAAGAGTCTTACAAGAAATTTATCGGAATATTTATGTTTTTTTTTGACAATTAACTGTTTTTATGAAAAAACTTTTTCAAAACTCTAATATCAAATCTTAACCAATAGATTATAAAGTGAAATGTGTAATTTTAATTTAGGCAAAGCTATTCTCATTAAAAGAGTTATAAGAATAAGGAAAGTTCGAATTAATGTGAGTTATTAATTAGTTTTCAATAAAAAGGTTCTAAATAATTTTTGCCTCATAGTATCAAATGTAATTAATAACATGCTATTCATGACTTGCCGTTTCATACATGCCATTAAGTGTTTGGTAATTCACGTAAACCATATATGAAGCACGCTTTAGATTTTAATATCAAATAAATTAAACCAATAAGCAGAGAAACAATCTAAAGGGCAATAGAAAGAAAATAAATAAATAAATGATTTTTGCGGGAGTTTTAATTCTTAGATATTTACCAATAAATTCCCCAAGCTCACACTTGAAAACTAATGATATTGTAGGATTTACATTTTGTGCACCCAATGCAATATTGTGTAAAATAAAGAATATTGAAAATTCTTGATTAATTTCAGTCAATACAAGACCATTGTAACATAAATCCCTTTTAGAGGTTTGGCTTTAGATAGAGCTGGATTTATTTTTAATGTACATCTTTGTAATAATTAAAATAATATATTGAAACTGCCGCTTAGAGTAATATGGCAGATAGGTGATGATATGCCTGACATCTACACAATTTGGATAATATGCCTCAGTTAGAAGAAAAAGAAAGGCAAAGCCAAAGCATTTTTAATTCAAATGTTACTTTTAGATTTCGGCATAAACTGAAAAGTAATTATGTTAGTAAAATTTCAGAATTTTGTTTCAAATTATAAAATTTTTCAAAGAATTGTTATTAAATTACTAATTGGTTTGGTAAATAATACACGTAGAAAAAAATAAGGATTAAAATTTTGATGTTGAAACTTTATTCAAATTCATATGCAAATATTTTTTTTTTGTATTTAAAGCCAGAATGGAATATTGAACATGAATATTCCTTATAAAAGTGATCTTATGCGTGTAGTATTTATTTTCCTAAGCGATTATTACTCAATAGAAAAGTATTAAAGCTTAGAATTCCTTTTCCCACTTTTTGTGGGAGTATTTTTACATTCATATAAAGAAAAAGAAAAATAGTATGAGATTACTTGTTATGGTTAAATACGAAGAAGAATTAATTTTTTTCCTATTATCCATTCAAATTTTCCGTTTATTTCGTTGAACTTTAAAAATATGTACAGCCGTCTAATAAGATAAAATTCAATAAAGAATTTATTCCTAAAAGGTATTAATAATTTCTGTCAACCCATACTGAATAAGCTCAGTAAATAGAGCTTAGCGTAGTTTTCGCGTCCCTTGGACTGTGAGTTCGAACCCGCTAGTCAAAGACTCTCCGTGTGTCTGTGCTGGCTGGCGCATCTTAAATCTGTTGCGGTCATAAAGTCCTCTATGACGTCAGTAATACCAATGGAGGTACTGGATCAGAGTTGATCGTTTTCTGTTCCAGATATAAATTATGATCTGTGGATGAATGAATGAAATCCGCCTCGTAAAAAGGGTTTGTGACGTGTGTGAGCTAGAAGTCAGACTTTTGCCCTTGGGTGCTTAGGAGTCCATACTCTCAGAAGCTACTGCATCTCTCCTTCCGTTATAAAGAGGAACACGAGGACAACAACATACATTCTTATTTTCAAAAAAAATCTTCTGTTTCGCTAAAAATGTTTTTGAATGTTCTCAAGAATTTTTCATCGTTATAAAATTTTTACGACTGTAAATTCAATATTGCTTTGTAAAACACTGAAAGAAAAAGATAATCTTCAAATTTATCATATATTTCAATTGATTGTATTGAAAAGAATTTCATCAATTCTTGACAAACAAATCTGCGCAATTACAGTATTATGTAAGTTGATATATTGACTAATAACAACAATATTCAGTGTTATCAAATTATTACCGATAAAATCTTTCCTCAGTTATAAAAATAAAACAGGTGTAGCTCTAATCCAAAAAGCAGGATTTTTAGACATTTTCTTCTATTTTTAGTTCTGTTTTCGACAAGTAACGACAGCTAAAAGTCAGTATCCAAAAACAATATACTGAGAAAATACGGCTCACATATTTTCGAATTGTTTTATTAGTAAAGAATGTGAGCCTCTTTTCATAGAAAGGAGAAATGTCGTTAAATTCGCCTTTATTAATAGCGAAACAAATGATAAAAGCGAGAAAGAAAATGAACTGACATTTAGGGCCTGGCAGTGCTTACTCTCTCCGATTATTTTCACAGCTAAGAAAAGGAAAAAGCAATGAAAGCAAAATTAAATTATTCGACATAAACTTAATGTGCCTTATGGCAAAAGCATTTAAAGAGAAATCATTATATGCAAAGAGAAAAATTTAGTGCGCGTAAAATCTCGTCACAATGGTTTTATACATAAAATAATGCTGAAGTCACGACCGATAAAAAGAGCGCTTTAAAATACATGATTTTTCAAAAAGACGGGGCATATTTAAAATATGAAAAACCCATATGATAATTAAATAAAATGACTGGGTAGTGGAAAGTTTTATATTTTTAAAAGTCAGATAATACCTTTAAAATGGAGCAATTTTTGGTTAATGAGAAAATGGTATTACTTTTATATGCAAAGGATGAATCCTTTATTGCATTGCAAGTTGCTTTTTATTGTAATTTCGAACAACATGCCGACTCGTCACGAGTAGATTTACAGTTGACACATGTGCCAACAATAACAGCTACAAAAACCATCTATATAACACGGGTATTTAACATTGAATTTCCATGTTGATGAAAATGACTTAAAGAAACAGATTTATATAGTTTGAAAAATTAATTAACCTAGTTACTTAATGTTTACTTTTAGCATCACAGAATATCCCCACTGAGACTAAAATATTTAATAATTATACCCGTATTCCGTGTATGAATATAATAATTTTAGTAATAAATTTATACAAAAACAATCTGATTTCCTTCTATTTACTTTAACCAATAATTGGCAATACAATTCGTGTCTGAGAAGGACGCTTCAAAAAAAAAAAAATACGCATAACAGTACAACACTATTATTTTGGGGAAAAATATATTGACCGTTTGATATAGGCAGAAATGGTTACAAATTTATTTCAATTTAACTTTTATACATATTCTAAAATCTTTCAACCCCAAATTTTTATATATATTTATAAAATTTCCTGGATTTTGAAGAAAACAGGCGAAGCAATTAGGACATTTTGAATTTTGAATACTTTTCAATTGTTTTGATTTAAGTTAGTAAATATATCCTTAATTTATGAAAATACATATAAAAATCATTAACACTTATTTATTTTGATTTATATTTATCATTACAAACAATTTTAAAACAATGCGCCATCAAAGAAAAAAAATATTGTTAGCTATAAAAATGTGAAGATGGCACTTAGTTTACAAAATTTAAAATTTCATAATTTCTCTAAAATTGATTGAAATACATATTTTTTTATATTTAACTATCGATGATACCTAATATGTAATGTAAAAAATAGAAAAATCTAATTTCTTCTTTCCTAATAGTCTGGAGTTCCTTGATTGCCTTAAGGAATAAGGAAAGAGCAAGAGTTTTCTAGCATAAGGAAATGTGTATCAACAGTGGCTTTTCTTTAAAATGTTCATTTCAATAAGTTAACCAAAACAGAAAAAAAATGTATGATTAATTAAATATTGTTGACTGTTAAATGGCTAAAAGGTAAATGGATGAAAACTCTACAAGAATGCATTAAGAGTAGTACTTCATATATCCTACAGCATTGTATAAAAATATTTAAATGACTTTAGAACCATTTCTTGGTGGAACTAAAACACCTTTTTGAACGTGATTCCTACTAATAGCGATGCACGCCCTGCGTCATAGAAAACCGTTATCGGTGAAAAATATTTGTGAATCGTAGGAATTTCTAAGAATGCCATCAACTATTAGTTCCTACAAATGATCGTTAGTTTAAGTACCCTCAATAACTGCGATGCTGAGTTTTCTTCAATACTGTTACAAAATTTATCTAAAAAACGATGCGAAGCTGAAGACTTTATTGACTGCAAAACGTGTATTAAATACACGCAACAAAAACTACGAATACACAGAGAATTAACACTATTCAATCTGCTAATTACGGGTAAGTTCTTGTTTGAATGCAAGCCAAAAAAAAAAAAAAAAACGAAAAGAAAAACACGTATTCTAAAGCCAAGCCAACGATGTCAGCTCTCTCTCTGAATTGACTCGCTGCTCGGGCGGAGAAAACTCAGAAACTGTATGAATAATACAGGCAAGTTTGGAAATTTCTCCAAAGTTCCGTTGGAACAGATCTTTATTTCTCAGCCTCCATTTAACATTTTTGCAGGTAGTAAAAATCGTCAGTGATCTTATTATGTCACCAACACACTTACATCGCCAATTTAGTCAAATATGGCGATCTTCATTTGGAAATTTCCTTATAACACTCTTTTCTCGCTGACGAACGATTCCATTGTAAAGAAATTTTATAATAAACTATTCAGATATATTTGCGTCTAATTATACAAAATTCCTAACAATACATGAAGGATGTAAAATGCATTGTAAATATTGATAACGTCAGGTGGCGTTTTATTATAATTTTGGAAATATCGATAAAAGAAGAAAATAAATCTTATTCAAAGATAAAAAGATAAAATTATTGTTCTCCAATGAGTATTCTTTTACTATTGAGTTCAGTTTAAGAGTATTTTCCCTTCTTTTCAATGTGTGCATGAAGTCATATAGCTGTATTAATTAAGAATAAATAAATGATATTTGGTTATGCAATAGCTTGTCCGGTTTCCTTTCTTTTAATTTCCACACATATTTCCCGGTTAGTTTGTTGTCAGCGATTAGTGGGAAACAGGGATGTAATATTACCTATATTCTTATTAAATCTATAAAAAAACTATAAAGAATAACCTTGTACATAAATGTCAATACATCCCCTCCTCCTAAATGACACAACTGATAATTTTTAAGTTAAGTAAATATGCCTATTCCCCCTCCCTCAGTCTGCTGAATTCGTAACCAGGCAACTACAATTCCCCCAAATTTGATGCTCTTAAGAATGTCAGAGCTGCCATATTTGATAATAAATCATTAAAAAATCAACTTTGGCAACAGTATTTTTGGCCTCTGGATTAGTTCTCAATTTGAAATGTAAATGATTTAAAATCTGATTACCAATTTTAAAATTAACAGTAATGGATAATGTATTTTCGTTTATTTTATATGAAGGATATTTATTTATTGTTCAGAATCGTATTGAATAATTCTATTTCCTATTTACAATATATAGTAACTAAATCAAATAAAACTCAAAATTAATGTCCTGTTTTATACAAAGTACAAAAAAGTCGCTCAAATCTTCCTGAAACTTTCGAATGAATGTCAGCTTGTATATCTACAGAATTTGAAGAAACTTCTTCAAGACTTCTTCAGTTTGTGAAAAATCGCCACTGAAAAATTCCACAGAATCTATTCTTAAATCGGTCCGAAGAGTCATCTCAGATTAAAAATTGAAGCTGATTTACAGTTTCTTTCATTATTTTTATTAAATTATCTTTCACCGCAATAAAATGCATTTAAGTTTCATGTATTTTTTGAAATAATATAATGCGATTATTCTTTGGAAAAAGGTTATTCTTCACTCAATTTGAAATTATAAGATGAATATAATGTATCAAATTTCAGCAAAATGAACAGAAATCTTTAACTTTAACCATCTCTTCGAAGACGCTAATGAGCAACAAATTAATTTTTCAAAAGTTTTCATACACTTTTAAAAAGTAGGAAAATTGATTTTCTTGCTTGATTAATTTTTTATATTTATTTACTATATACTAGAACCAAACATGAAATTTCATCTAAGTTCTTTTTCTTTGAAACATTTAATTTCACGGAATAATTTTAAATCCTTTTTTCTATGGAGTTTCTTTCATTAAAATTTGAAAGCTATTTTATATAGATGATATAAAGAAACATAAATATTTTGAACAAAACATATACTGTATTTAAGTACTGTATGTAACTGCATTTAAGTACTGTATGTAACATACTATACTTTATTTTATTTGTACATAACTGTATTTAAGACAAAAAATGTATATTTGCTCTATATATTTATTAATATAACATGAAAGAAAGAATATACTCGGCCGATGTAAGAACAGTGACGAATAAATATTTATTCGGTAAAATAAGTGTTTAAATTTGTTTATTAATCCGAATTTAATAAAAAAAATGTTTATTAAGCAGTGTTTCAAACCGAAAAGTAATAAAACTTGCTTTGTGTTTCTTTTCACATCTTCAAAATAAAACATATTCAAATTCCTGGAAATAAAATTTGAGTAAATTGCTACAAATGGGTGGAAATTGTACGAAATAGAAATACGATGCATCCATTGCTTTATCAACAAAAGAGCGAAAAAGCAAATTAACATGGACACCTGATACTGCTTTTTTCCCGCTTTGATGCATGAAGGCGGAAATCAACCTTGCAGTAGAATACAATATTTCGACACACGCTGCCTTTCCATTTGGATTGTCTTAGTACAGATCTTCTTGTAGCCTTCAGCTATTAAATTATCTTAGACAAAAACAATAGAAATCTTTCATCTTTTTTTCCTTTAGCGTCGATTAAGAGAATTCTTGTATATATTTACCGTAAGCCCAGCTGAGTAAACGAGAGACAAAAGCATAAACATTGTTTATATAATTTCTGCATTTATCCAGATTCTGGTTAAACGGAGGTAGTATTTTGAGAAAACTTATTATTTTATATATATCTTTTTTTCGTCATTTTGCCTATTTAATTTTTTTAAAATCAAATGTTAAATGTTAGCATTAGAGTAGCAATTGAAATTTTTTTGGATATTTTATTTAAAACAAAGATCTTTAATTAAAAATTAAAAGGTCTATCTATCTATCTATCTATCTATCTATCTATCTATCTATCTATCT
>JAOUZG010035355.1:2661124-2672970 GCA_026289955.1 Argiope argentata
TATCTATCTATCTATCTATCTATCTATCTATCTATCTATCTATCTATATTCGTTGAAAAATATTTTTATAGTCTCTTTTTTAATAAGTTAGGACATTCATCGGTTCTTTCCATTATCAAAAATTATAAACATCAGGCAATACTGTAATAAAGAGAGGAAAGATTATTCTAGTGCATATTTATACTTTTATTCATTAAAAATATTTTATAGTCTTTTTTACTATGTTAGTATATTTATGTTCTTCTCATTACCCCAAATATCGAGCAATTCAAGACTAGTCATCCTAATAGTTTAGGTAAAGGAACTTTTTTTCTTCAAAATCTACGTTTATTACAAATGGTCATCTGTTAACACCGTTATGATGCTCTTCCCTCCCACAAAGAGACCAAAATAACGCATTGAGACTCAGTTAATAGAAGCAGTCACACAACGAAGCATAAACCCTTTTTTTCTTGCATCGTACGTGACGATATCTTCATTTCGAGAGTTTCGGAACAACTGCGGCAATCGGTACCCGCCAAAAGTAATAAATGCTCTGGAGGATGATTGGGTGCTCGACATAAAACTGTGGATGGGATGTGTTGACACTTCTACTCCGTGGATATTCATTGCATCTCCACATTTGCAATAAATAGTGTCGCCCTTGAAGTCGCGTGTCTATCATTCCATTGGCATTGTCAAGAGTGTGTACTGGGCTAATAGGATAAATTGGGAATGGTAATAGTCCGAATCGAATAGAGGACTGTATTTTGGAGTAGTAGGAAAAAATTTGTGGAAAAAGAAACAATCCAGAGATGTATTCCAAATAAAAAAAATATATCTACTTGTCAACCATTCTCACTTCCTATATTAAAATTTACCACACCTTTTTCTGGTTGTCTTGCTGTCATTCTTCATATTTTTTTCCTGCATTAAAAATTTTTGTTTGTGTGATTTTATGTTAGTATTGTGTTCTTTGAATAAAGAAGCTGCGTTACAGAATGTAAACCACAGGCAATAGTATATTCGTTTTTTAAAGCATTTTTGATGCCCAAAGTGCGACCGTCTCAAAAGTCAATGGCCTAAAAGTAATTTATTGCTTACTAAGGTGGACAAACACGAATAAAATCCAGCTTCAGCAGCAAATGCGGAATTTTGTAAAATTATTGTAAAAAAATTATGAAAAAATAGTACTTAAAAAAAGACTCAAATAAAAAATTCGTTTTCTTCTTTGCCTATTTTTTGAGTTTGTCTCTCAACATATCTTTTAAACCTATGAATTCACATTCTAAATATACATGTTATCGAACATTTATCACTCCTTACAGTTTGTCACATAAATTCTGAAGCACCCTGTATTTGTATTTAGTTCAATAAAATTTGAATAACAACATCAAAATAATATCAGAATACTACTTAAAGCTGTGCATATCATAAAACATGAAAATCTTTTAATACTCTTCCTTTAGAACTTTATTTGAACAAAATTCAATAAACTCTATTCAGCGTTTGATACGACTTGAACTTCGAGACCATTTGAAAATTTACCGACGACTTTGGATGCTAGAAACTTCAAGAGTTTTTCAATCTGTCCAGTAGATACCTAGATGCGCCCTAATTGGCCAAGAAGGTCTCAGCCCTCCTCCCTGGAGCTAGCTATAAAAGACCAACAGTTTCAAGCAGCGGGTGCGTGTGAGTTGAATTGAGCCAGTATCAGAATTAGAAAAGAGGACAAGTAACAAGCAAGTGCTGAACTGCTGTGTACCGAGTACTGTTGTCTACTGTGGAAGTAGCGACGTATAATGTGTGGAGAAGCCAGTGAGTCGGCATCAAAAGCGAGGATACACAGATAAGTTCAACCG
The DNA here is from genome assembly GCA_026289955.1 of Argiope argentata. NCBI lineage: Eukaryota > Metazoa > Arthropoda > Arachnida > Araneae > Araneidae > Argiope > Argiope argentata. Next base: position 2,662,966 of record JAOUZG010035355.1, read on the forward strand.
TTTGGAGAGACCGTAGTGCGAAGCTCCGAGGAATTTCTCTCCTGCAGGATTCTATCTGTGCTTTGAGAGTTGTGGTCGAATACTACTTATGAGCTACTGTCTGCTGTAGGTGCTGTAGTGTGCTGTTCTGTGATACTCTCAGCTGTACATATTTGTTGTCAGTGTATTCGTTGTCTTTGTGTTGGTGTCATTATGTAAATAAATGTCTATTTTTTAATGAGGTCTGCTGAGTGTGTCTTGATATCCTACTCACACTATAGAAACAAACACGTCGGTGAAAATATTTCTTAACAATATTCAAATTTTGAAAAGTCTTGTTATATTGAAGATAACGATGGGGAATTAATTGTTACGATCATATAAAAACATTTATAAATAATTTAATATGTTAAGATCGTTTTGTGAAAAGGAATATTGAGCAATCAAGGAGGAGTTTTAAATAACAGATAAGTTTGAAACTTAAGAGTTCATATAGTTATGATTCTAAATTACACTGTATCAGCACAATTAAACACCGAAATAATTCAGTATGAAAGGCGAAGTATAATAGGATATTGATCAAAACTGTTTGAAGAATCAGTAGAAAAGAAAACTGAGTTCTAATGTATAATAAATGTAAGAGTATAAACGATAAGTTTAATAAATTTATAATTTAAAATAAGAGAGTGTATAGTAAAACTAAGAAAATTAAAAAAAAAAGAACTTGCTAATTTTTCACATATTTATTCTTTAAAATGAAGGTTTTAAATTTTTCTTATTTAAATTTTGATGTAGAATACAAAATTAAAATGTAAAGTGTTGAAAAAAAAATCAGTTTTCTGGATGATACTAGAAATGATGTTTCAAGGAAGGTAAAAGAAAACATTTAGCATTTAATTTAATTTTGTAGAGTTAATTCTGCATCATAGCTAAATTATTTTTCAAATTTATTGTTATTAGTATAAACAAAATGCTTACCTGTATTCTTTCAAAATATAAATATGCCATTTAATTTTATATTGTGGAATTAATTTTTTAAAATGATTTATATATTTTTTATTTATTAATTTTGATTTAATTATTAGTGTAATAAATATATTGCTCATCAACGCACTTTCTAATTATAATTTAATTGCAATCATTTATTTGATATTGTTATTGTTTAATTTGTCTTTTAATTCTTATTTTACCATCTTGTATCATTTTCTTAACTAAATACCCTATTTATGGCATATAAAAATTATCACTATGCAATATTCCTAATTTTGATAATTTTAACTAGAAAAGTTTATCATTTCTTTGGGGGGTATTAATTTTTTTCTTTTATTTTCTTCTTGACGTCTAACTTGTACATAGTTTAGAAATTGGTGTGCTAGTTTGTTTGGCTAGTAATACACGAATTTTGGCAAGAGCTACTAACTTAAGGATGATAAAATGTTAGAGCGATGCTGCAGCATGATGTAGATAATAAAAGTATAAGGATGAGAAGAAGAATTTAAAAATCCTGAAAATATGTTTAATATAAAATGTAGGAAGGAGCAAGATGTGATGCAATTAAAAACTTTTATTTCGGTTGAAATAACATGCAATGATTGACTTTAAGATAAAATCTTCTGACTTATCTATGATATGCTCAAGATGATGTTCGAATCAGTTTTATTAGTGTGAGAGAAATCCAATTAAAAAGTTTTTGAAAAATATTTTACGTACTCTGTGAAAAGTGGCTCTTTATTGAAAAAGACTCAAAATTACTTTGTAAGTAAAACTTTTTAATAAGTTAATTTTAAATGAACTTGAATTTTGAATTTTATTAGTATTTTACAATTACATCTTTAAGAATTAAAGTGCTTGTAAGGAAAAATAAAGGTGCCTATATTTTTCTAAAATGCATTACGAATTTAGTATAATACTAGAAACAGAAGATCTGTTTAGTTAAAAAGTTAAATACTGAATTTCATTCATTATAACATTGAGAAATCTTTGAGGGAAATAATCATTATGTGGTAGAATATTGGAAATGTTTGGATAAATTCTTAAGTTTTGTGCATAAGTCAGAAATGCATGTAAATATTAATAATTGGAAGTGCAGTAATCTATTATTTGGACTTCAAACAAAGGTGATAATGTTATTCCTAATTCAACATAGGTCGAGTTTACGACTGACAATAGAGCCAGGTTTTGTCAGGGAATTGAAAAAAAACACGCACCTTCCCCCCCCCACACACACAGAGAGAGAGAGAGAAAGGATGAATGGGAACGTCAATTATATGAAGGTCATTGGGAAGTTTGGAACTTAATAAGTCCTATTATTAAACAAAAATTAAATTATTCCTATTATTAAGCATTTTAATAGTCTTAATAGCAATTTTCATTATTTTTATGAAAGCCCTTGAAATAATTTTATGAACAAAAATCGTCTGTAAATATGGCGACAAGCTTAATCTAAAGTACGAGTAAATATTTTTTGCCAACATTCCTGAGGAATCAAGAGGAAACACAAAAGAAATAACAGATTTACAAAAACAATTTCCTTTTCATCAGCGACTATTGTTTTATTTTACTTTCTCATATTTGAATAACAGAGAAAATATAGAAATCCTCGGGAAATTCGAATTCAAGATTTTGAAAAATTTCCGTGTTTTTGACCTTTTTGTGGTCGAAAAGCTGAGTTCCTAGTCTTATACTTGTGTGCTCTGATAACTCAAAACTGTCTGTCAGGTAACTCAAAAAAACTTTGATTTAGCAAGAAACTTGGCATATATACCAAGAGTACAAAACATAGTGCACCAAATTTTATCCCGATAATTGATATCAAAGTTTCAGCAAAATTTATTTAGAAAATATATGTTTATTCGGTTGTTCGTATATAAGTTAACATAGTAACTAAAAAAAGAGAGAGTTACTTTTATAGTATACGGTACACAGATCAAGCACGAATAATTCAGACATCTATCAAATTTTGAGACAAATAGAATGCTCAAAATTATTCTCCGAAAGTACATACTGTTTGTTGGTCTTTATTTTCAGAGATGTTAACACAATAACGTAAGCATATCAAATTTGGTATGTGTTGTTACAACAACAATTGTAGTTTGGGGTCAAATTTGGTTTTCTGGATTGGGAAACACGCATACAAAACAAAAATATACCTTTATTAAAGAAAATGCTAGAAAGTTTTAGAGAGACCCCCATCCTCTGTTAGTACAGTACTCAACATGTATGAATTCTTTAATTTTCTTTGTAATGCGTAATGTAATCTCTTTTTGTATTTCATAAAAAAGTTGGTCACATAACAAGTTGGCTAGTAAATAATAAATTTTATAATTCCCAACAATAATTTAAAAAATTCTTGATAAAATTTTTTTAAATTTAGCCTGTTATAATCAAATTTCCAATTATTTTGAGCGATTATGGTTATTATAAAGAAACACATAATTTAATAACTTTAAATTTTATTTGAAGAATTTATTTTTTCTTTTGTGAGTATCCTCTCCTCTAAAAATAATTCTCGGACGGGTCACTTTTCCCATTATTGTGAGCTTGCTGAATAATGCAAGAAAGCAAAACTTTCTGCTGTCGATGACAGGAGAATCAAATGGCTATGATTCTCGGAGGAAGAGAAATGAAATTCTAATACCTCAGGGATAGAAACATTTCACATTCCAGCATACAGGAGAAGCTTGGTTAATATAGAAACTGGCACATGAATAGAAATGGATAAATTGATATGTTTCAATTAAAAGATTATTAACAACTAATATGAATTGTTTTAGTTTAATTAAATTAGTAATTAGGTTTAGAAAAAAAGATTTTTTTGTGAAGAAAATTAAATTATTTTGCTCAATACAATCTATTCTTATAGCAAATATGACCATGTTATATAGACTTTCTTCAAGGCTATTAAAATTCAAATCATTCATGCGGGACTCTAACCAAAAAATGTCAGACTCTTCAGAAAGTGGGGGTTTTAGTGGCCAGGTGTCTAGGGGTAATTTAGTATTTACGGGTTCGTTTCACAACTAAGTTTAAAATAATCCAAACGAAGGGAGAAGAGATTTCTTAAAAAGAAGAGATTTCTTAAATAATTTATTAAAGTTCATTGTAAAAGTTTGCAGGGAGTGTATTTAAGGGGAAACAGGAAATGAATTAAAACATGCAGATATGAAAGAAACAGAAAGTTAGAGCATCCCCTCTAGGAAGTCGTTATAAATCTAAAAAAGTGCATTATGGGACTGAAACAACATATCGCGTAGTTAACTAGCGTGAATGTGCGAAGCATATTCCTTAAAACGGGGCTAGTGGGTCTCTACCTAAATACTAGTTGTGTCGGCGTTTCAAAGCTCGACAAATGGCGTTATTCTGGAATGCTGTATTAATTAAAATTATTGTCCTCTGGGAAATGATCTAACCTTTTACAATTCTCGCTTTGAATCACGTCCTACAATGATACAACAGAATTAAATGATGTCAAAACAAAATATTTTGGTGGGATATCTTATATTCATTGTAATGTAGGTTATAAATAGATTTTTATATCATTGCTTGGTTTTTTATTCGATATAATTTTATAATCCATTCTATTTTCAATATTAGTATTTGTGATGTATCTATTTACTGCAGTTAAATCAGTAACTCAGTTTCAGAAATAGTTCAACAATCTAGTATATTATTGATGCACAAAACAGAATTCGGTGTTATTCAGCAGTAAATTAATGTTACATTAAAAAATCTTTCTTTTTGACATTGCTTTCGACTATATTTAGAAAATATAATAAAATCCAAACATAGGATAGATTGTGGAAGGTGTCCTAGTTATGTTTCTTCGTAAATTAGTTGCCGCAATTAATTTTCATTTGAAAAGTGACGACTTAAAATGGTAATCTCCTGACGAAATGAAGCAAAATTATCTTTTATGAACTGTAAATAAATCTATAGCCTTTTAACCGACTGTAAAAGAAATTAATTTGTTTAAAATAATTTTTTAAATAAAGCAATTAATATCTTAGAATACGGAATTAATAGATTTCATATATTTTAATATATACAGGGTGTTTCAGAATTCGATAGACAGGTTCGGAGGGTTGTTAATAGACAGCAAGAGGATAAAGAATCACTATCAACATAGGATGGCTAACGTCGTTTATTAGGTTAAAGCAGCAAACATATAGAGAATCCTAGGACTGTTGGAAATTGTAAATAATTAGTTAAAAAAACAAATTCTATTTCAACAATGATTTTTTTGAAGTGAAAGCTCTTAAAGCACAAAGGTTTATTTTTCATGTAGATAACATGCAAATTTCATGATCTAAGGGATCGTAAATTACTGAAAACGAAAAAGTAGTTTAAAACACTTATTTGCAAAAAATATTAAAACTTGAAGAAAAAGAAAAGCTTAAAAATATATGATTATTTTTTCGTTTTAATCGTCTTGATTATTCACTCTAGATGCTTATTATCGGAATTCTGAATTTGTTATTCAAATTCAGCAACAGTCTGTATATTAGGATATACTTCTTTAATAATTATAGTTTTTATTAAATGAAATAAAAAGAAACGTGAATTTCTTGAAACATTGTTTTGACATTTAAATGAGCTCTATTCTCAAATATTTAACACATCAATTTATGGGGAAAGGTAAGACGTTTTTGTCTTCAATCCAGCTCGTTCTTCAAATTTTAACCTACGTACACAATCGATCATACTTTGATGCCATCGTTATTGTATTTCAGTTTCCTAATTTTTAAATCTTAGAAAATTTATTAAAATAAGTTAATGTCATCATTTCATATAAAGTAAAAAAAAACTACTACAGAAGAAAAATCTCATTTTCTTGAACAAATACCTTTATAACAATCATACGATCTAATTATATTTAAAAGTTGAATCATTTATGTAATTTTCTCTCTTGCCTAGTATTCCCAGGGTGACCTAATAAATTTAAATTTTATACCTATTACCTTTGGTGTAAACATTCTTTGTATAATTATGAAATATTCTTCGAAGAAAATCAGCTAGAAAATTTAATTGGATTTCTGTTCTTTCAAAGAAACCTATCAATTTTACCAACATTCTTTTTATATCAAACCTTTTTTCGTGTCATCTTTCAAAAAATTATGTCTTTATTTATTTAGTAAATTACAACTTCTTTATAGTTTTAATGAACTTTTGAACAATTGTGGCAATGTCACAGTTGGAGAATGAAGATGCTTGTAATGCTTTGATCATATTTTATATTCTTTCTTAAATCATTCTTAATTATAATTTTAAAAAAATCTATAAATTAGTTTTGCATTTGAATTAGTTTAAAGATCTATTTATGAATGCCTATTGTATGTCTTGATTTCTAATTGTCTTATTTTCTTTTTTATATCTGTTTTAATAACAACTGAATCATTACATAATAGTTGTATTAAATATCTCTTTTCTTTAATTTTCAGTTATTGTAAATATTCTGAGGTAATTGTAATATTTTCTACTTTTAGACAGTATTTACAACCTTTATTCAAAAAGGTTGTGTTTGTATTGCATTCTGCTTTCATTTTTAACGTGTACTAACTTTTTATTTTCTTTGGCATCAGAGTTGTTATTAGAATATTTTTTTCTTTATTTATGTATAGAAATACAAGAAATTTATGAAAAGAATATGTGTTTAATAATGACTAAAACGTTTCATTAAAAATACACTCTCAAATAATTAAAGTGACTTTCCATGTTTGAAACTCTGAATTAATTGAAATTAGCAGGATGATAGCAATTTTTTTGTTGTAGTTTCGAATGAATAGAACTAATTTTCTATAATAAAATGTTAAAAATAATTATTAAACTGTCCATAAATGTTACCTCGTAAATATATCAGTCAATTAAAATTTATAAAAGTATATATTTTATCTGAATGAAAAAAGAAAGACGACAGCAATTTTTGTGCATGGTTTTCGCAGTGAAGAATATATTTTGATAAATTTGGTTTATAGGACTATAAGTTTTTTATTCTAATGACAGATGAATAAAGATTCAAAATATATTGATTTGTAATAACTCTTATTTGGTATGAAAAAGATTTTTATTTAAATTAAACATAGCAATTTTACCAATCATTGGCAACATTCTATAAGCAAATGGATCCTTCTAATATCTACTAAATTGTATGAAATAGTTATAAAGGTATAATTTTAGTAAAATAAATATTTTAACTGTATACAATTCAGAATAATCTCAAATATTTTAAAACTAAAATTTTTATTTTTGGTCATAATGATTAATAATTTTCTTTACTAAAGGAATTTTCAGAGTCAAACAAATCAGGATTAAAAGGAATCCTTTAGATTACATTTTAGGTTGCTTTGACTTCAGTAAACAACATCCTTAGGGGCTATTCGCATGAAACTTAAAATGCCTCTTGGCAGCTTAAATTCAATTAACGCAAAATTAATTCGGAAATCTAAACTTTACATCTGGCTCTTAGAGAAAGATTCTCAGGGTTTATAACGCCTCCCGTAATCCTTAATTAAGCTGTCGTTTTCCATGATCATTTGAAACGCCTAAAATTCTGCCTCCTTGGAAGCTCAGGCACCAACTGTTACTTCTGCAAGATGGGCGATTTTAAACCTCGAATAACAATTACCGCGCCTTCATTGGACAGTCTTAAGCCAATCACAATATCTTATTAAAACACCACAGAGTAGGATTACTGTCATAAATCAACGTCATTGCCACATGTAAATGGTGCCACGGGGATTGTAGGTATCTGGTATGCCAAATTAGGTTTTGTCTATGTCTTGTTTTGATAGCGCGGTAGACATGAACTGCCAAAAGTAATTGCTAAATCACATTCTGACTATCCAACAAAATGTATTATGAATGACTTTTTTTCGCTTCAGTTTATTACAGGAATCGAACTTCATTTAATCGTTATTCTCCAATTACTTCAATTTTTTACTATTCAGCAATTACTTCAATTTATTACTATTCAGCAATTACTTCAATTTATTATTATTCAGCAATTAATTCAATCTATTGCTATTCAGAAATAACTTCAATTTATTATTATTCAGCAGTTACTTCACTTTATGACAACTTTCGGGCACAGAGGTAGCGTGTCTTCCTCGTGTTCTAGGAGTCCCGACTTGGGCATGGGTGTTCTTCTGTGTGCTATCTGTGAAATGTGTGACTGTGCCACCCTGTAAAAAGGGACTGTGCTAGCAAATGTGGCGAGTGTGTAACTAAGTCGTGCTCTTGGCCCTAGTCGGCCCTACTTCAAAAACAAGAGTCGCTCCTTTCGGCTTAAATCTGTTGCTGTATCAGTGGGGGTTTGTCCATAGGCAAATGCCATAAGTAACAACAGCAACTTCACTTTATTACTATTCAGCAATTACTTCAATTTATTACTATGCAGGAATTACTTCAGTTTATTACAGCAATTGAACTTCAATTAGTTACTATTCAGCAATTGCTTTAATTTATTACAGCATCTCCTATCGGGTATAATTAAGCTCATATGTTCTAACCGAATACATTTTAAATAATAAATTTTTTTCTATTGAATTTATATAAATATTCGGGAAAAAGAATATTTATTCTTAATATAAATAGAAAATACTTCTATTAAATATATTCTGTCTACAAAAATTATACTACAGCCTTGTAATTAATTGTATGATTATATTTCTGAAACATTAAAATTTACTTTTAAATAAATAAAAATTAAAAATATAGTTTCTATTTATAAACAAAATCGAATAAGTTGCCATTGATAATAGACCTAAGAAATTTTTAAAAGCATTTATTCTTTAATATTTAATTTTTGAATTTTCAGTATTACGTCATTAGATAGTCCATAATCTTAAATTATTATTAACAATCATTTAGTTGAAATATCTAATAATTGGGCATGCAATCTCCATCTCTTAGGTACTGTTTGTGAGCAGTTTCAGTAAAGAAATTCTTATAGAATACTCATTCATATAACTAAGCCTGTTTATTATAATCATAAAAATAATTACCGAATTCTGATTAAACATATCAAATAATAGAAAGTTTAATCGGGATTTACAATGCGATCATTTAAGGATGAAAATCATTACAACTAAGGGAAAATAAATAAAATTTGGTGTCAGAATTAGAAACTTATAAAAATTTAAGTTGAAATGTAAAAATTTGATTTTTTAAAATATTTATCTTAAAAATCCTAATAATCAAACAAAAAGTTAGATTGCTTATTTTTTAAAAATATTCGAAAAAAAATAACACATTTCCAAACTCTCTCGTCTAAAAAAAGTATATATGTGTATTTTAGAACATAAAAATATGTGTAAGAAAGTATGTGTAGTTTGGAAAAATCTTTAAATATTGATAAGATGCTGAATCTAAAGGTTTGCTGATGGAAGGTAATAAGTTATCAAAAGCGCATTCGCAAGTTATTTAGAAGTACATGTAAATTGTATGAGCGTAATGTGAAAGAGTAAAGTTTAAAAACAGGCGGATTTCTGATTGTTAAGGATGGTTTATCTTAATAGAATATCATTATTATTCAGGTAAAATCACTCATGTGGATAATATATATTCTACATTTTAAACACACATTTGAAAAAGAGTTTCTTAAGCAGATACACAATTAAAAAAAGTGAGTTTGATGATTACATTTCAATTTATAGTTAGAAGAAAATGGATTTTTTTCAACAACTTTTCCCTTCAGTTTTGTCATTTATCCCTTTCTTCACCTTTTCATTTGTTTGGCAAGCAATATTTGTAATGAATATTTCCCTTTGTTTTCTCCCTTAATTACATTTGAGATATTATTGGAAGTGGCAAGTTAGTTGATCTGGATATTGAGCCTTGTTGTGCAAACAATTTATATAATTTATATGCATTTATTAACAGAAATTACAGCTTCAATTGTAAATAAAGAAACTGAACTAATTCAGGATTAATTAAACGTGTAATTAAGAAATTAGAAATATAAATATATTTATTTTGAATATATTCTATCTATCTATCTATCTATCTATCTATCTATCTATCTATCTATCT
>JAOUZG010035355.1:2719472-2730039 GCA_026289955.1 Argiope argentata
TATATATATATATATATATATATATAATTAATGTTTTATTTACTGAATATTAATCTTGACTATTTTTGTTAAGTTCTTTTAATTCTTCTTAAAAGATAAAATAAAAACTAATAAATATTAATTCCTAAAGTTGAGAGTTATGCCAGCTTATAATGGTTCTGAAATCGCACACACATTATCGTGAAAACACATTAAAAATAAATTTATTCACATGCGAGAAAACAAAACATTATAAACGCTTGAAGGAGCCCGAAGTATGAAGATAAGAAGATATTATTTTCTCCCAAATAGCTTTGCTTTTATTGTTGAGATTTTTCAAGCGTACATGTCACGACAGTTTATTTTATTTTCCCTTTTGAAAATGGTATGACATATAAATTTGATCAAAAAATAATTTGCAAGAAATATTTATTATTGAAACCTTTTGAGGCTATTAGATTTTGTTCCAAATGATTAATGAGAAATCTTTTAAAATTGCATTTTTTTCAATTTTAGATCACTAATATATAAGCAATAAACAAAGGATAATTACACAATACCCCCCCCCCCCCGTAATAATATTATTTCTTTAACTTAAATGTCTATCCTAGCATCATTTAGATTGGCTATCTAAAATTTATTATTTTTTATTGGATTTGTATTAAGACGTTATTTTATTATTATATGATCGGTGATGATTGAAAAAAATAAACTATTTTCGATACTATTATCTTATATGTATAATATATTTGACAAGATATACATTCAAATTTTTTTTCATTAATTTTGAATTCAAAATTTTAAAACGTTCTTTATTTATACTTTATTAGTTTATTTGAATATATAAGTAAAATAATATAGATATAATATATTAGCAAATATATAATGTTGCTAAAATGATGACAATTCTTTGATTTTTTTTAGTTCAATCATAAATGATAAATGCATATTTTTACATGAGCATTTAAAGAAATTTTGTTGCCCTGATGTCCTTTTTAGTGTTTCATTCATTCCATTTTAAAGATTCTAATTGCAAAGTTTAAGTTGAAAGGATTATATTCATATTGCTTTTTAATTATTTATAGGCAAATAATAAATTTTAAATAGACTTCAAAGGTGAAATATATAGGGAACATATTTGTTGTTCCTAAAACATGTATCAAAATTTTAAATTTCTATAAAGTTTATTTAGAGGAAGGGATTGAAGCAGTGTCATTTTGATATACCCAAGAATTTTTCTTGAAAGTTTTAAGGGAAAACAAAACAAAGCCTTTTAAATGAAGGCAAATGATTGGGAAGTACTTTTTTATTATTTTCATTTTTTTTTACTTTCTCTCCAAAAAAATTAGCTATGCTTATCAATTGAAAAAAGTCGCTGTCATCCCATCAACTATCTAACAATTATGTTATTTGGTTCGGTATAAGATCATGACAAAGATATGCAAAAACCCAGCAGAGCACCTGGAAATCAATTTCTTCTAAAAACTAAACGAGGAAATCATTTACTAATTAACCAATGACAGATGATATTTCAAGCTCTGTCATCGAACATTTTTGTTACATTTGTTTTAAGTTCTGTAATCGAAGCATCTCATTAAATCAATTATCATTATTTTTTGCAATTCTAAAAATAGTTTTCCAGTCATATATTCTTAAAAGGGATTTCAATTTCAACAAAAATAATAAACCCAGTCGAAGACAAGTTTCAAATATCCATTTCTTCGTGGGATTAAGTTGATCTGTATAATTTCTGTACCCCGTGGTGAGAATCGCGAATCTTAGACATGAGATTTTTGAGGAATTCCACTTGTCGAAACTCATTAATAAAGTTGCAATGTCATAATGGAGCTGTTTTAATCTTATATGCACGATCCTTGTTATTTTCTCAAGTAAAAAGTCCTTAGGTCCTACTATTTGAAATTAACGTTAAACGGACCTGTAAATTCTTCTCTACTTAGATATCGCATATTTGAGTAAATGGTTTCATTAGCTAGAATAAAATTAATACGTTTTGTCCTTAAATTTATTCTGATATTTCCGTTCTGTTTTAAACAAATGGTTCAAAATACAGATAAAATAAAGTTACGTTTGATATATTTGTAAAATTGTAGGGGGTATAAACAAATTAGGGATTTTATATAAAATTTAAAAAATGAAATTTCATTTCATATAAATAAAAATTACTAAACAAATTTATTTTTATTAAATAAAAGTTTATTACAGAATGCATTCAATACTTTGAAATGCAATGTTTCACTATTTTGTGTTTTGATCCATTTTATCTTTGCAAATAAATTCTATAAGTATTATTATCAAGCAAAGAATTGAATAAGTATTGAGGCTGATGCGGATAGTCTAGGCCCGAACTCGTAATCTGAGGGATTGTAGCATCTGAGGATTGTAACATTACCACCGAGCAAAAGTGACACTTCACCTCGAGAGTTGTTATCTGGCTTATAAAGCTTTTAGTACAGTATTGTTATCAATTGCATTAAAAATTTAGATATTAACATTTTAAAAAAGCTGATTTTATTCCCATGGAAATAAGTAGAACTTTAAAAAATTTCTTTGATAATTTAAAAACTTCTTTTAATCAATACGTAAATATAAGAGAGAAAACTAAAACTAAGTAAACGCATCTAAGCTTTTTAATCTGAATTATAATCAATTCAAAAGATATGAATGTTTTTCATCTATAGAGATTAAAAATAGTATAACTTTATAGTAAACATAGTACACTTATAGTAAATATGGTATAACATAACTTTAAAAACCATTTAAATAAATGAAAAGGAAGACGTCTTGTCTAGATACATAGTGTTTTATAAGTACTTAGATTCCTCATTCAAATAACTCTTGAATTGAAATAAATAAATATATAAATAACATGAAGACATACAATCTTAACTATTCAGAAATTAAAATTTAAAAATTATCGTTAAAAATTTCAAATTTTAAATACTGTTGAATCTTTTAAGTATCCTATTTGTCCTCAAGTATCCTATTTAAATATTTAAAAACAGCATGAATATTAGATTTTAATTAAGTTTGAATAATAATTATCAATATATAAAATCGAAATTCGAAAGTAACTTTGCGAATGTCTTTGTATTCCCCAGACGAAAAGAGATCCCATTTACAATAGATATAGAATCTCATACCCTTATAGATGCTATCAACTTAAGTTGCCATTGATTATAAATATTTTAATTGTAGAAATGGGCGAAATCGATAGTTTCGAGAATCATTAATCATGAATTTGAACAAACAACATTATATCAGTGGCATCATATAACCCAGAGAATGTAAGGACATTTCCAATGTGTGTAATATGAAAGAAATAAACATATTATTTTCTCTATAAATGCTATTGCATTTTTAAATAGAAAAGTTGTTTTCAAAAACTCGAAGATCATTACAGAAATATATTTGAATTCATCGAAGTTTAAAACTTATTAGAATTCTTATACTCAACATTATGTTTTATGTATGCTCGAATTTAATGGTTCTAACATTGATTTTATCCTTCTTCGTCCATTATCGCATCTGGAAAACTTTGTCCGTTCCAAGACATTCCGCTTAGTTGCTGAATTTCGGCATTGATTTTTGCAGCTCTTTCATCAAACTTTCTCTGCTTTTATTTCCTTCCAAAATTAAAAGATTCAATTAAGCTTTTTGGGAATCAATGCAAGAGCCAGACTGGCAAATCATCGATGCACTTCCCAGACGGATAAATTTTCTCTTCCGATGAAATTTTGGTTATTTCAGCGGAAAAGACTTATAAGCAAAAATAACCCATCGAGAATGATATTCAAATTTTATTGTAAATTTTTATAATAGATTTTCATCATATTTTTGAAATAATTGAACGCATAGAAGAAAATTCCTCATAGTCTTTAAGTTTCTTTTTTGTAGAATTTAGTTAATTTCTCTTTTGAATCTAAGTTGGGAATTTCTTTCATTGCCGAATTACATTTTTTAACTTAATAATTTAATAATGTATGATTGCATTAAATATTTTCAACTTTTCTTTTGATTTCAAATGATTACTCTGCGTTATTTTCACTAATAAAGAGGATTTGGCTTAAATTTTATATTAAAATCATCAGCATTTTTCATAACTGATATTTCTCTTTATTGAAAGGGTTACTATTACAGAATATTTAATAGCATATATTTTTACATGGATATAATAGTTTTTTTTGCATTTACTATATATATTTCAGAAATTTTTGCAATCACTAAAATAAATATTTAAGAAACTGCTTTTATTATTTTTATTTAAGCCTTCCAGTTTATTAGGAAATTACACACATGCATGGATTCACGCACACACAAACATACACACAAAAAAGTTTTTCCCCTCTGGCCAAAAAAAAAGTTTTTTTAATGTTGCTGTTGTTATCAGAACCCAGTTATCTCAGTTACAAGAATCTTAAACTGTCTTATATTTATAAGAAACTTTATTTCTAGAAAATGAAAGTTTTAAACGTTCATTAAATTAAAAATATTTCAATTCCATTTCCATTAAATGTTTAGGAGCACAAAAAATGAGACATTCTGTAAAAGCCCAAATCTATTCCTCAAAAAATGATATATGAATATTCTTTTTCTGAATAGTCTACAAATATTCACTTCGTCTATCATCAATAGCATTCCGTTTATAACTTAATAATGTTATCATGGATCATTTGTGATTTAATTTGTCCTATTTTTTCTATAAATTCTTCTTATTATTTCTTTTAAAACTTATTTCCTTCTACCATTAATAATTTCAGGTTCAAAGGGATTTACGTTTAACAAAGTTTTTTTAACAAAATAAATATCGTTTATATTATAAGAATTCTGGAAATTTATTCCCCCTACTTATTGAGCACAATTTCATCAATGGACTAATACAATGTTTTGACGTTAATTTTCTGTATTCCTATCATGGTCTGTAGTCATCAGTTAAATGGAATATTTGATAATTTATTCTGAGAAAATAAACTGACTTTGGAATAAAAAACTATGATAAAAATTTTGCTTTGAAACTAATATGATATAAATAACTTAACCTTTAAGTAATACTGGTAATAATTTATGAGATATTTGAATTATGTATTACTTCGTAGGAAATTGAGTTTAATAACAAAACTCCGAATACTATGGAATGGAGTTTAATCATGTATTTAAAAGTCAGCAGTTGCAGTTCATTTTGGATTTTTTATTTGCAATTGCTTCTACGTAATTTGATTTGATATAAATATAATTAAATTTTAATATAAAATTTGCATATTTTTGTGGATGAAGCTGGGGCATGAAGTTTAAAAATATCAAAACAAAACATATTATATTGAGAAAGGGAATAATATAATAAAAATAAACAGTAAATAACTTTTCCTTATTAATATTTGTCTTATTTTAATTTATATTATTTATATTTTTCTCGATTCTATTTATTTGATTTTGTTTTATGTTGTAAAAATAAAATTTAGCGATGAAGGTTTCATGGCAGTGTTGTGAATAATGGTTCTGAGGTTTCCGACATTTGTGTAATACAATATTTAGTTATCGCGTCAATACAGTATTCGTATATTTTCAGAGCTTATGTCTCAATCAGTTCCTTGATTTTAGTTAAACTTTAAGGAAGAACTGGTATCTGGGAGATAATACTAGACAAAAAGTAATGCAATATTTTTTAATATTTAAAATACTGATTTTGAAAAGAGAATTGTGATCTATATTAAAGGCTAAATAATAAAAAGGTAATGAAATAAAAATTAATAATGCGATGATATATAGAAAATATATTTTTTCAGCTGCATGGAGACTCTAAAATCAAAACTGTAAGGAAATTAATCAGCAATTGGAAAGGAAATGCCTAAATAAGGAATTAATCATCAAGGAAAAAGATTACTAATCATTCTGCACAGCTCGAACTATGATATAAATAATCCATGTTTCAATTCTACATAGAATTTTTACTTAATTTCTATCATCTCTTTATACAATCAAACTTGTTTTGATATGTCAGTTTTTGGTAAAAATATTTCGGCTTTTAATTACATTAACCACATTTTATTTTTCAAAATTGTTTTTATTATTAATACAGTAATTATAAAAATTGCATTAATTCAGATCCCATCTGTAATAAGACAGTGTAATATGAAGTATATTTTATTTGAACATTTCTTGCCTTGTGAAGCATAAAAATAAACCAGAAAAAAATGTCAATTTTTCATCATTCAGTTTTCTAAAACAATTGAAATTCTTCAGATAAAGAAAAAAAGTGAAGTTTGTATTTTCAGGAGATATTCTTTATGGACTCTAAAAATGTTACAGCATTAAAGAATTTTTTGGTATTATTTTAAATAAGTAAGTATTATTTTAAATAAGTAATATATTTTTCAGATAAGGATTAAGAAAAGCGCCTAATCTCTAAAATATATGAGGATTGTAGAAAAACAAATTTTGGGTATTCATTTGTTAAATAATTTCAGAGTAAACAGAACTATGTAGTAGCAAACGCAATATACAAAAAGTAACAAAAAATTCTTTTTTTTATATTTCACATTATTATAACATTTTTTCTCTTCTGAAATAATATTAGGTTGGGAAATAAGTTCTTAGCGCTTTTATATTTCTTTTATTTTACAACGATTAGTTCGCTACTTGGTAAAGAGTAAGTACTTATTAGATAGAACTCTTTATACTTTATAAAACTATGCTAATTGTATTTTTAAGTTATTTAATTTTTTTTCAGTTTTGAGGCTTAGAAATGGAATTCCCAGGAGGCAAAAATCAACATTTTCAAAGCCTGCTTTTTTTTGCTTTTCATTGACGCCAAAAAGCTGTCGAAGCAGACTGGGACATTTGCGACGTGGATGGAGAAGGTGTCATAGGTGGGTCTGCAGCACGGAAATGGTTTGCTAAGTTAAAAAATGGCGACTTTGACGTCGATGACATTTTTCTCAAACCACTCTTGAAGGAGAACAATTGCCAAACCAGTCGTGAATTGGCGGAAAAAATGAACTGCGATTATGAAACGATTATCAATCACCTTCATTCAATGGAATTTACCGAAACATCGGTAGCCTGAGTGCCTCACGAGCTCAAGTAAAACAACAAAGAAAGCCGCCTTCAAATTGCTTCTCAGCATCTCGCTCGCCATCGAACAACACGCGGTCATAAACAGCGCTTTTTGTACAGAATCGTCACGGGAGATGAAAAATGGTGCCTTAACATCAATATAAAGCAAAGAAAGTAGTGGGTGGTTCCAGGAGGTACGACAAAGCCGAGAGTCAAGCCCGAAATTCATCCAAAGAAGACCATGATATGTGTTTGGTGGGGCTGGGAGAGCATGGCGCACTGGGAAATGCTCGAAAAAAAAATGCCACGGTCAACAAGGAGCTCTACATTGCCCAGCTACACTGCGTAAATGAGGCTATTAGACTGAAAAGACTTGATAGATATGGTCAAACCATACTCCTTCACGACAACGTCAGGCTCCATGTTGCACAAGTCGTCAAAGCCGCATTCCAAGAGCTCGAATGCGAGATCCTTCAGCATCCGCTGTATTCTCCGGACCTTGCACCGACCTATTAACATCTTTTCCGTTCCCTGTCAAACCATATGAAGGGCGTTACCTTCGATAACAAAGAGGTCCTTAAAAACTGCCTTAAAACTGATTAACTCATTGATATAATTAGTGTTTTTTTCTTTAAATGAAAGTCTTCGTTAAAGACGCTACGAACTTATTCCCCAACCCAATATAAAGATTTCATTATGTATTGAAATAATAGAAATTTCCTTTAAAATGTAATGAAAATACCCCCCTCCCCCAAACTGATAACTTGTCTTTAACTTATCTTTAAAATACCGCATCAATTTTAATTGGGAAATGCTTTAGAGATAAATACTATTTCACTGTATGAAATATATAAACTTTCTTCTTACATTTTTGTCGCATATATCAGTTTTAGAAAGCTGTTTTGATTTTTACTATTAACTATAGCAAATACAATATTATAAATATAACTTAAAAAGTATATAAATAAGATTTTTAATTGCATTTATTTATGCATATTTGAGGATATTATGAAATGATATGAACTTTAGAAATCATATTTTTTTGGTTAAGATAATTATTTATGAGCACTAATCAGATATTTAAAAAAGGAAATGTGAAAACTGAATAAAGAGTTTGTAATTAAAATTACGGAAAAAGAACAAGACTAGTAAGTTTATACATCAGTAACTGCAAAATAAAGTGCTAAAGAGTCTTCATCAAATTTTTGTTACGACTGCAGTTTAAAAAATATTTTATATTGAATATTGTTACATTAACAAGTTTCTTGAAATGAATTTGAATACATTTTTTAAAATCATTTTTCAACCAAAATTTTGATTTGCTTTCAAAAGTTTCTTACATCACCATAAAATCTTTGAATAAAAATGTAAATTTAATTCATTGAAATAAAAAGCTTTCAGCTAAAAGTGTGTAAAATGTTCTTGAATTTTAATATAAAATTTTAATTGACAAAAATAAATATTCAATTGTCTCATTGTTAAGAAACAATAATACTAAATGAAATACCTAAACTTGATACCTAAAAACAATTCTTACGTTCATAGTTAATTTGAAGATTATAGATATATTCTGTAAATATGAATCCTAGAATTCATTAAAAGAAGCACTTAAACTCAAACCCCAGAGATATATACGATAATTCGCAAAGAAAAATAATAACCCACTGTTGATTATAATAACCAACAATATTAACTTTGTTTCTAGGTCAAACATAGTTTCATTTTATTTATTTAACAAAAAAGAACACATTTAAATATTTAAAAAAATATATCTTTATTTTTTTTTATAAAAATCCTTCCATAAATGCTTCTATTGTTTCTTTCGATTAGAACCCTAAAGGCATGTTTCCACGGTATTATTAGATTTCTCGACATTTAGACTCGAATGAGAAACTAGTTTTCTTTTAGAAAGAAAATGTCTGAAATTTACTTTACTTTCTCGAAAATTCAAGAGATGGAACAACAAAATGCATAATAATCATAGCTGCAGTCATTGAAAAATAGCTTCGTTTCTATGGCAACCGATATATGATCAGACAAGGGATCCAGATGTGTTCACTTGTTTTCACTTTATTATCTAAACAGTGGAAAGGAAAAATACATCAAGATTCTTCGTTTTTCTGGTTCATTTTTCCATTTAGTATTTGCAGGCTCAAAGCGCGATGCTGCCTTTGTTTTGTTTTTTTCCGTTTTTATTTTTCATGATGCCATTACTTATGTTTTGGTGCTTTTACAAGATGATCGTCTGCTTTGCTATGCAGTTCTTTTTCTTTACATCTTTCATTTTTAATGCTTTCACTCCCAATTCATGCGATAACAGTGAATGGGATAGCTCCCAATCTATTTGGCTGCTTTTTATTTATTTATTTTACAACACATCTTATTTTGAAATATGAAAGGGGGGGGAGAGAATTGTTTTGATAAGGAATTTCAGAGCATTTGGTTCTGACGAGTTAAAAAATTGGCAGGCGGCTTTCAACCAAGCTGGCTTAGACGGAAATCAATTAAATTTCTAGGTCAAATACTGAAGGTTGAAACGAAAAATAATGCGTTTAATTTTGAAATGCAGTATTTTTTTTACAGAAATCATTAATTTCATGAATGCTTGATTGATAACATCACTTTCTACCTGAAGGGGATAAAGGAAGGGGATTCTTGCAAACTCATATTTTTTAATTATGTTCTTAAAGTATATCTTAGGAATGAAAGTTCCAGTGCTTTCTTAAATTTTTTTCCATTTAATTTTCAGTAAATTGAAATTTTACTAACGCCAAAATTTTGTTCCCAAGTCATTTATTTTTAAAATATAAGAAGGTAATAATCAAAATAAATAAAGATATGGTCATGAAATACATTTCTTCTTGATGGGCTATTTTGTGGCAGAAGAATGTGTGATTTTTTTTATTTTTCTAAAGATTTAGTGCTGCACAGAAAATATTGAATAAATTGTTAATTATAAGGTTTACATTCTTAATTATTTTTGTTGCTCTCTGAAAGGAAGCTGAATTTTCACTACAGAAAAAAATTGTTATGAAGATGGAATAGTAAGTTAAATTTTGCTAAATGAGCTAACGAACAATTCATAAACTATTAAGTAAAAGCTAAAACTGGCAATTCTAAGAATATCATAACCTTTTCTTTTTTATATAATAAAGAATTTTCTTAAGTTTTCATTTTGAACTGACCACAGTGCTACAATAGCAGTAGTTTGATGCAATTCTTTTATTTATAATCATAATGCGTTTATGAATTCAGGAAGAATTTTTGGGAAACTCAAATTTTAAAACTAGCAAAATTACCTCTTTAATTTATTTCTTACTTCAAAATTCTTTCAAAAAAGTTAATTTTATTTTCGTAATCTAGAAATTTTCATACATATTAAAATATATTAAAACTGTACGATTAGTTGATTATAATTCCTTTATGGTAAAGAACCATATTTTACTTTAAGGTATAATTGTTCAAGTTAGTTATACTTTTATTATACGTTTTCTTGTTAAATAATTTGGCTATTACG
>JAOUZG010035355.1:2730439-2745870 GCA_026289955.1 Argiope argentata
ATATACAGAGAGAGAGAGATAAACTTGCAGACAAATTTGTAAACAAAAATGTTATTTTACATAAATCTTTGCAATGTAATTAATTAATGATTTCTAAAATCTACTTTTCGCATCCTTTAAGGGGACTCGGTACCTCAAAATTTCGGAAAATCGATGAAAATGTTGATTTTCTGATTTTTAGTGAATAATGATTCTTGAACCTTTGACTTGTTATTCTGAAAATTTTAAAACAATCTGACAAGTATTTAATGAGATATGGAACTATTTTGTCTAACGCGATATCAGCTGGCATGCCCACTTCCTGTGTTTACATCAGACATATTTCATGTGCGAGTAGCCAAGCCAAGCCCCTCTTTTTTTCCATGAAATAAAAAGAGGCAAATTTGAAACAGTAACAGTAAATCCTTGTTTATTAACAGTTTTACCACTTTCGTTGAGGTTTTTGATTGAATTTACCTTTGGCTATATTATAATCACTTTGAAAGCAAAACTGTCTTTTTCAAGACTACTTAATTTATCTATTGCTTGCCTGTTTTTTAATTGGTAATATAGATATCAAAAAACGGATCCCTATTTTTGTTACATACAATGTGAGGTCCCCCTCAAAAGTATTTGAGGAAAATATTTTGAAAATTGCAGAAGAAGAAGCATTTTTAAAAAAATGCTCAATTTTTTTTAAAAAATTAAAATATTTGAATTTGTAACTTTTGAATTTGAAAAATATTTTAGAAATTTCTTTTTACGCATAATTGACCTCTATCTACCACAAAAGTTAATAATTTTATTAAAAATTGTGGGAAAAAATTTTTTGGTACCGAGTCTCCTTAAATAAAATAAAACAAATTTTTGAAGAATGCAAATTAAAAAAATAAGAAATTCAGGTACAGTTATTTTTTCTAAACATTAACTTCAAATGTAATTTTCTAACTTTTTTGTTCTGATTATTTGACTCAGTAGAGTTAAAACAATGCTATGTTTTCATAACTATAACTAACTTGATATTATTAGGGTAGTAAATTGATGCATCTCAAAACCGCAGACGAATCCTCTGCATTATCAGAACATGGGGGATGGTTTTCAAGCCAATTCGCAAATAATAATAATTCACCGAGAAAAAATCGTAAATTCTACATCGTCAGTACTATTTCGAAAACGAATCTAAATATTATCAATAAAAAATTTGAATAATTTATAAAAGAAAAAAACTTTTGAGTGCTTTTAAAATAATCCCTTTTTTAAAATAAAAATCAAAGATTATAAGACAATTCGTCAGCGGTGAGACTGAAATCTATCAAAATATCTTGATCTTTTTTAAATATTACGTTTAAATTAGTCCTAAGCCATATAGTTTTAATAATATGTTTAATCCAGTTTAAGACTAACAAGCTCCTTTAAAAATGTAGTTAGGTTTCTGTTGTTGATGTTTCTAATGGCACTTGCCATGGGAAAACTCGCTGAAGAATTTAAGCCAAGGGTACTTGTTTTAAGTAGCGTCTACTAAGGCCAAATTTATATCTTAGCTATTCACGCATCAAATTAGATTTCACCACTCCTTTTTACAGGAGTTCACATTCACACATCTTACAGAAAAAAACTCACGAAAAAAATCGAGCCCAGGACGAAAAGGGACTAGTGACTCGAACCCAGGACGCTCAGACGGCGGGGAAATCCAATGTTCCAGATGCAGGACACCCAGACCACGCCAGACTACCCCTGTACCACGACGTCGGCAGTCAGATTTCTTTCAGGATACTATCTACACGTCTTCTGAAATATTATTGTTTTATAATTCTTTGAATGAATTGTTTTTAAAACAGTGTGTGCGATAAGAAATGAATGCTTCAAAAAATGAAAATTATATTTTCAAAAAGAAACATAATAAAAGGGATTTTTTAAAGAAGACTTTGTGGTAAATGCCTAACATAAATCATATCATATACCTGTAAACCACAGGTTCCGTCGAGGCTGTGTGTTACGTAATTGCTACGTTTCTCATAAACCGGGCATTGCTAAAACGCTTCTCTTGGTGAAGCTCGTAGTAAAAACCAAATGTTCCATTTCTTTATTTAAACCGTAAATAAAATTATTTTTCTAAAATTTTGCAATAAATTCACGGAATCTTAATACGACAACACAATAGTAAAAATAAGAAAAAAAATTATTCGAAAAAAATGTTTGCTTGATGATCAGCTAAAAGCAATAAACCTTGTACAATATTTCCTTTCCCTTTTTTTGATAAAGATTTCTTCGAAATTCCTAAAACCGAAATTCGGTGAATTTCTTGGAACACTTCGAAGCGATTCGAATTCGGAATGCAATATTTCATCGTCATATCAACTGAGCAATAAGAAATCAAATTACTCTAGACGGTTGCTTCTGTTCCCTTCTTCCCTTCCTTCAGTACATGAAGGCGGAAATCAACTCTGTGAAGCAAAAAAAATTATATGCTCTCCCTGTCCAATGGGAATCGCCTCAATGTGAAGGTATTTCTGTCGGTCTTCAGCAATGTCTAAATTCTACTGGGAAGCGTGTCATTTAGAACGATAGAAACAATCAAACTCTCTCCTTTCTCTCAGTGGCATCGATTACGAAGAGACTTTCCTGTACCCAGTTACATCACTCTACAGAGGGTTCAATGGAAAATCATGATATGTTAAGGGGTGGCAAGAAAAACAGAGACTTTTGTCCTTTTGTAATGGATGTTTGTTAAATTTACATTTTATACACTGTGATGATATTGAGATGAAATTTTAAATAATAACAAAATAACTGTTATGCCGAATATTAATACGAGGGTATCCTAAGCAGATTAAACATTAAAGTTTTCTTTATAAGTTAGGCTTATGATTAAAAAAGGTAAAATACTGCATGGAAAATAAGACATGTCTTTTAATAATAAGTTAGGTTCTCGATATTTTTTTTGAAAAGAAGTATTATCGTTAAGCCTGATTGTGAAAGATAGCAATGTACTTATAATTATGAAGCAATGAAGGGATAATTTCTTTTATGGGATAGAATAGGCATTCTAATTTTCTTAATAGAACATTTTGCATTCGCATATGTGGTTAATGGAAAGAAACATTGGTATCACATATAAAACACGATTAGGCAAGTACCCAATTAAATAATTTAAAATAAATTTAAAAAATTTAAAAAATGGTCTGTAATTTAATATATGTATATGCGATAAGAAGACAAGATTATATTTAACATCTCGTTAAACTTTTATTCCTAAAGCACGTTAAGTAGAAAATTAGAAAAACAATATTTATCAAATATAATCGAAATTGTAAACTGTTTTATATTTAAATTTCATTATTTTTGCTTATCATTTGGTCAACTGGCAATTTCAAATAGCAATAAAGTATGAATTATATTTTGTTTTTCTATATTAAGTTTTATTTCAGTATATGTATTTCATTATCCAAATTTAAACTATATAAAATTAAAGGTTTCCTTAGTTAGATTTCTAAAATATTTTTTGACAGAATTTCTGAAATCAAATGCTGAAAAACATTTATAGTTTTGGTAGCTATGATATTTCTTCCTTTTCCTAAACACTGTTATAAATTTTCACAAACCAGATATGGTATTACCCATTTAGTCTACACTTAAAGTATATTGAATTCAATAAACATTATTATTAAACGTCATTTACAAGGAACTTTAAACGCTTCTTAGCCACTTCAATTTAATGAATTAAATTAATAATAAAATTAAAATTTTATCTTTGGTTTTTGAAAACTTTTTCGGAGTTTATATTTTACTTTTCTTAATCGTAAATATGAACTGACAATTTCCAATCCTCCCTTGTTGAAAGCACAAGTAGCAATTGTTACTCATACAAGCTGTATGATTTCAACGCCCGAATGGCAATTGACAACCTTCATTGGACAATCTTAAGTCAATCTCGATCTCCTATTAAAGTACTCCAAGGCGGAATTAATGTCATAAATCAATGTCATCGGCACGTGCAAATGATGTCACGAGAATTACGTGATGTTCCCTGGCATGACAAATTAGGTTTTGTTTGTCTCTTGTTTTCATAAAGTTTAGTATGTACGAGGTGCCAAAGGCTGTTTTATAAGTACGTGGCGGATGATTATTCTTGGATCACATTCTGCACATCCATCAAAATATGGTCGGAAGCACTTTCTTTCTTTCTATTACTTTTATTAATAGCAATGCAATCAATCTTCACTCTGGCATAGTTAAGAGAACACGTCTTGTTAACCAAACATTTTATGCTTAGTAAATTTCTTCATGTTCTGAACTTATGAAAGTTAATGAAGCGTCGTACATTGATTCTTAATATAAAGGCAAATATATATAAAAAAACTAGTACAGTGAACAAAAAACAATTTATTTTAATCAAAGTTATATTCTTTAATTTAAGTGTGTTATGCAAAAAGGAAATAGATTTCAGGAAATTTATACTTTCAAATGTGACGAAAAAATGAATAGATATTAAAAACACAGATAGATAATTTTTAATAAAAGTTTTAATTAAAAGAAATAAACAAAATCCGGTGGTAAAAAACGATCTTATTTTGAAACACAAAAAAAAAAAAAAAATTAATGCAAGAATCCATATAATTTAATTTATTTATGTTTTAAGAAATAAATTTTGAAAATTTACAAAATAGGCAAATAAAGTGTATATGTATATATACACACATACAAGGTGGTTAAAAAAAACCTTAGCCTATATATGAAACTATAGTGGCCTACCCGCTCAACCAATTGAATTAAAACATGGTTGTTTCAAGGCATGTGAAGATTCTAAACAACGCAGAGCTCATGGTTACGGATACACAGAGAGAATTTTGAAACTTTTTAATTGGCAACACAACTTTTTTTCTTGCGAAAATTGATCAGCGTATTGAAAAACCACAAATGGAATTGGAACGATTAGCGTGTGATGAAAATTGCCTTCGTTTTTTTCGTTTTATTCCATTCGAAAGGCGCGCATTATGTACAAGCAGAGAACTACAAAAACAGACGAAGGTTACAAAGACATAGAGCATAAAAGGGTAAAGAAATCGAAATAATTTTAACTGGTTGTACTCGTAGTTTCTAATTTCGCTTGTTACATTTATACATCAAAGTTTGTTTGGCGCAGTATATCCAAACATAACTCATGCATCAATAAAATGAAAGCACCCAGCCTCAAAGTTTGCAATCACTACTCCTGTATAATATCCGTATAAGCAGCCTTGAAACTCACATTTGAATCAGTCAAGCCACATTACATTACATGGATGCTTGTTCTTCAATAAGCATTAGATTTTCAATTTGTACAGAAAAGAAAATTTTACATTAAATTGAAAGATTAGAAAGTCAACAGAAAATAAAATAAAAAATTAAAAGGATAGCAAAATGAAAAAAAGTGTTGTTTTTTTTTGTATTTACTACACGAAATACTCTCATTTTACAAAATGAATTTTTTACCAGAACAGAAGCATAATTCATATGATGCGTATTAAATCCATATATATCATATACAAACGATAATTTAAAAAAAAGTATTGCATGCAACAATTATTTTATATGTTAAAAAGGAAGCAACATTCAAGAGATATTAACTAATATTCTCATCAAATGCCCTTTTTCTAGTGTATATATATATATATATATATATAGAGAGAGAGAGAGAGAGATTATTAACTGAAAATTTAAAAAGAAGTACAGTGAAAATATAAACGCCCGCAGAGCACTTTAAATAAAATATGCACTCAAAAAATAGTGGTATGTTATCATAGAACTTTTATATTAGTTTTTTTCTGATCTTGTTTATGTTTCTTGCAAATGATTAATGTTTCAATGAAATGAAAATAATATTATAAAAATATTTTCACGATATTCTGTTAATATACAGAAAGAATAAAAAAAAATAAGTTGTACCTTCCATACATTCCTTTTTCTATTCAATAACTGTTTTTATAATAATTATTATTTTTAAAAAATCTTTCAAAATAATTACATAGAATAAAGAGGCTTGGTATTAAAATATTATTCTTTCTCATTCTTTTTTTATATTAGCAATATTTTCATTCTAAAATAATCCCCCTTTCTCTGAGACGAGCTCTATTGCTTTAAATTAAAATGATGATTTCAAGGGTTCTCATGTTTACACTAAAATTCAATTTTTTTGCCACTCTTAAATGTAATTTAAACACAAATTTGTGAGAAATTTTGCAAAAATATCATGAGATTTTCCAAAAGAGCTAAATGATTTCGAAATATTTAAAATTAGAGTTTATTTTTATTTTAAAGCTGATTGTGTATAAAATATATGAATAAGTTTGATATTATTGAAATATCTGATTTGTGAAGAAATAAAAATTTACAAAAAAAAAAAAATGGAGGAACTTTATTTTTATTTTCTAAAAAGTATTTTTAAAATTTATTTTTAAATAGTTAATTTTTTAAATTTTTTTATTTTTAAAAAAGTTTTCAATTGTAAATACCTCTATTTTCCTTATATTTATCATATTTTCTCAATATTTTAGTTTTTTAATCGTCTCTATGCTACCCAATGTAGATTGCCGACTGCAAACTTTTAAAAATACTCCACAGCTATTATTTTGAATAATGGATAAGGCCGCAAATGCCTTTATGGTATTAGAGTACAATTATAGAACCTATACCTCTCCTTTGAAAGTTTTTTACTGAATTTATTATGAGAATATGTTTTTGACTGCCTTTTTTATTGATTGATACAGTCAAAATTTGATATGGATTCACAATTTCAGTAATAATATACAAAATTCCGAATTAACTGAATTCATTATTTAAATACATGCGACACAACAAACCTTTTGATAGATCTAACTTCGATAAGAAATCATATTTTAGATGCTGAATTGTGCATCATATTTAATTATTGACTACATTACTGGAGGTTTGTGTTTTGGAACCGTCGAGTTCATCTGTAATCGAACAACCAGACACACAGAATTCCTGAGAACGGATTTCGCTCAAAGATTGATGAAAATTTGCAAGTCTTATCATAGTTTCATGTTCCAAATTTTAGTGGTATAGATTTTAGCGTTTCTAAACTATCATGTTCGCAGATGGACAAACAGATATAATGCCAATAATATGTTTTTCGTATTTAAAGAGATTTGAAACATGATTTGTAAAAATCCTAATTTTAAGATAATTGCAATACGTTCTCTATAATCCTTACAATAAAAAATGTTTTTTAGCTGTGATATATATTAACAAAAAAGTAACAGATCATAAAATTATTTTTAAAAATAAATTTCAATTCGGAAATCATTCAGAACCAATTTCGAAATTTCCAAAATGTTTTTCCTAGGTATCTTAACATATAGGTTGCGTCATTTGTATATTGCAGATATCGCCACAATAGGATTATATAGTGTGCAATTTTAGGTAAAGTTGGATCTTATACAGCATTTACTTTCAAAATTGAAAAGCAAGTGAATGTTTTTTATCCTGAAATTTAATTAATTACTACATTAAAGTCAAATCAATTAATGCAGGATATCTTTTAAAAAGAAAACTTAAGAATCATCAATCATTCAAGAGCGTTGTAAGAATATTAATACTTTCGTATATCCTAGTCTTAAAGAACATATATGACTTACTGGAAAATAATGCAAATACATATTTGAATTTTTTAATCAAAACGTCCCAACATTTTAGGAAACCTGCTTATAATTAGAAATAAATAAAGAATAGACACCGCTTAAGAATGAATATGAATAATATAAACAAGTGAAGTAAAATAAGTTTGAAAATAAAAAGATGAATGCAATGTTATTAACCAATGGAAAATCAATTAATATAAATTTTACCCTCGATTTCATTTACCTTTATTTATAAAAAAATATTTCGAATAATCCATGCAAAAAATTCATGTGCAAAAAAGAGATTGATCTTTTTATTTAATTACATTTTTTAAAAGATTTTTTTCCTTAAAGTGCATCTATTCTAATTATTTTTTTTACAAAACCAGGTTTTTATTTCCCATAGATTTTTCTCATTTAAGCAGGATTTAAAGGTTCGTAATACCATGTATTATTTAATTATTTTTTATAATTAGTATTATTTAGTCAATATAACTTCTTGTTTAAAATTTTTGAATTAAATAAATTGAAATTATTATATATATTATTAGAAATTGAAATTATATATTGTACCCTGTTTTATTATGAACACTTATTACGTGTTTAAATATACAAGATATTAGATTTAGTCTTTACTATTAAGGAATTTTTTACATCATTTCAAAATTAAGTCTTTCATGACTTATGGCTAGTTATGTTTTTTTTATTTATATGTATGAAAATAATTATATATATGCAAATTTTATGTGTATGAAAGATGTATAACACATATGTATCAATTATATCTGAAACTATGTTAGAAAGTTGTTGACGATTTTGAAAAAAATACAGCATATTCAATATTTGATATAAAAAAATCTAATATTATAAAATATTAAAAACCAAAAGAACTTTATTCATTTTTGTAAAAAATTTTTTCTTGTCACTAAAGGGTTTCAAGAAAATTAAATTAAATTTTACTTGTAAAATTCCAAACGAATTAATAGTAGACCATTTTATACATTATATTTTCTTTTTGATAAAGCGAAAGATTTTTTATCCTTTTATCTCCCAAACGGATCACTATTAAAAATATCAACTTATTTACTAAGCAAAATAAGAAAAACTGAACTGTTTAAAACTACATACAGCATTATATATTTAAAACTTACATTTATGTTAAATTTATTATTAATTAGGATCATATAATTACAATAAGTAAATTGAGGTATTGATTATTATTTTAACAAAATACATAGTTTTACCATTTAGTTAACGATAAAGTTTCTTTAACAGAGCATCAAAATGAACAAGTATAGCTTTTATCTGAAAGTTAATATTCAGAAATAATAAATTCATGAAATAATGTAATCATAATTATATTCAAAATTTTTTTAAAAGCAAGAAATTGAGAAATAAAATGACCAATCTTCAAACAGAGAAGAAAATAAATCCAATTAAAATCCACATTATTAATATTCAAGAAATGGCGAAGAAGAGAAAAAAAAATCTAACGACAATCAATTCCGGACATTTTTTCAATATTTTCTCTCATTTTCAAAACTAGAGAACAAAAGTATCATGGAAACAAAATTGAATTATTCTACATAAAACTAATGTATCACGCGATAAACGCATTTAAAGAGAAATCGTTACATTCAAGTGGAAAAATTTAGTATCACATAAAATCTCATCACAGCGATTTTATAAATAAAATGCCTCTGAAATCGCCACAAACAGGCCGAAGGCTTAGAGATATATCTATATACATATAAGAACATAAAAACGTTAAAAAGCTTCAAAGAGTCTGGATTACGAAGATAAGAAGTTTTTTTTCTACGTTGCTTTGACTTTGGTGCTAAGACTTTTCGACTATACATCTGTCAACGCTATATTTCTCCGCTTTTAAATGGCGCGAAACGGAATATGATAAAAAAAAAGTGTCCAAGAAAATGTTATCTCTGGCCATAACGGAGCAGTTTGAGACCCCAATGTTTTGTTTTAGATGACCAGCGCTGAGGGGAAAATAGTTCATGTTTTCTTTTTTCTTTTTTAAAAAATCGGTGAGAATCTTGCTTTTAACAGATTCCTTAAAGACATTTTACAGGAGATATTATTATTGAAATCAGATGAATATGAAATAAAAAGCAATTGCTTCCTTAAGGTTATTTATTAAGGATGGATGCTTTTCTTATTATTGCAGGCAGTGATAATCATGAGTTTCAATTATTTGTAATTTTAGAAAAAAAAAAAGGGGTTTTAACGATGTTTTGTTTTAAGATTTCATTAGCTATAACAATTTAATTCAGGACATAGTTACATTTTTTCCTAGGGGATTTCTTTTTAAAGCTATATATAAATATTTTTCAGAACTTATTTTGTGCAAATCTTTTCATATTTTTGAAACGAGTAAATTATATCACCAACCCTCCGATTGGCTAGAACACACACACACACACACACCAGTTTCAGCGCACCGGGGCTACACACCGGGAATGTGGTTGAGTCCTAAGGGTCTTCCCCAGCCTTGGAGTCCCGTCATCAATAATAGGAGTCAGTCCTCTTTTCCAGGTCCATCTCCGGAGGGAACCTGTTTGTCTACCCTCCAGAGTGGCAAGATCAAACGACCATGCCGGAAGCATCTCATTCTCTTTTCGATGTGCCCTTTGGAGTGGGATTCTGAACCGAATAATTAAAATTTAATTAAAGGCACAAAAATATAAACTTCTTATTGCACCTAATTATTATGTATTTAAAAGAAGTGTTATGTCAGTTCTTAATATTTTACAAAAAGTTAAATTTCGGTTCGTATAGTTAAATATATTTTAACTTCGAGGCTTTATGGCACAAAAATACAAGCATATTCTTATTTTCTTCATCGGAGTAAAAATAAAATTTTTATTTTTATTTTTTATAGGTGGAAGGGAAATTTATAGAGATTTAACTGTGTAGTATAAGTATTTGGCATTCCTGAAATAAATTGTTTCAACTAATATGTCTATTATTTTCTGAAATTTATGTAAATGAATTAATTGGTATTTTCGAATCTTTTAATTCCTTAATAATTCCAAAAACTTACAAAATAATCGGGATGTCAAACAAAGAGAGAAATTAAAAGGCAAAACTTTTATTTTCAAATTTTGTATAGATATATATTTGTAAAAAAGAATATAATGGACTTTATGAGCTTTAATGTATGCATAAGTACATAAAGATTAAAACATATAAAAATGATTTTTAAAAAATATTTCATCTACTAAAACAATTGGAGTATTAATTTTTTCCATATTTTAATAAAGATACAACGATTTAACAAATTTAAAATTATATGAAATTGATTTGAAGTGAAACCAATTGCCAACATTGAAATAAAAACTATACTTTTAGAAAAAAGAATTCACACTTTTTTTAATAGAGCTTATTTGGAGATATACAAATAGAAATTTTAAATAGAGTCTTAATGCAATTCGTAAAATTATTAAATATTTTATTTTTTATAATCGACTAAATATAACTCCAATTTCTACAACGCAATTCTTATCAAATTTAAGTATCATACTTGTACATTGTTCAACACTACTTATAACAGCCCATGGAATTACATATTCAAGTACTGTACATATTTCAAAACATATTTCTATACATATTTCAAAAAGTAATAATTTTACTCAAAATTCCTCAACATACTATCAGAAAAGGAACTTCTCTAACATTTGGACCGGCATTGTGCGCAAAAACATATCAAGGTCAAACTTCCTACATATTCTTTTGAATGGTATTTTTCTACGAAGTATATTATATTTGTCCGATGTTTCCCAAATTGTTGAGCACGAATGCGTATCTAAGATATAAAGCCCCAGCTCTCTTCAGCAGGATTATCAGAAGACACCTGAGAGGGGTTCGCATTAAATCAGAAAGAAACGGTCATATTTCTTACCGACCGAATTTTATGATTTAACATAAATAAATTTCTTCTCTATGGATACATGAAGAACGTGTTGACGGAACTTCCATTGAATCTGTGCGAAAATAACTGGCCAGGCAGCCAATATCTGCTGGAAATATGCTGTGTTTGCTTGATATTTCTTTGCACGGATTTTCATGTTGTTTTGGTGATTTTTCGGCATTGTTAACGGCTGCTTTCTAGCTCTTTTTGGCGAAAATTTTATCATTAAAATTTCCATAACATATTTATCTAACGCTGAAATCTTCTTTACACGCTAGTGCTTCCATACGCCATACTTTCCATTGTAAAATATAATTATTTTGTATATTTGACTGGTATTCCTATACCTATTCGTATATTTTTGAGATACTGTAAGGCACATCAATTTTGGCAACCCCGCTCACCGTTTCTAGCAACCCTGTTTTCCTAACAGTGAGTGGGAGAGGAGAGAGAGGGGGGGGGATGAGATTGGTCTGAAATCGAGGAGGAGTTGTGGCTATTTTGGGGTGGACCTCGTAATTTTGAACAGCAGTCAGATGTCGAGGACGACACTTGAGTTGGTATCTCCATCTCCACACCACACTAGTAGAAACCGAGGAGGAGGAAAATGCTCTGTTAGAGAGCTCGTGTTTCTTTTGATATTTTATATTTCCCATTTGTGATGTGCCCCGTATCAATACGTAAATAAAAAAATGGAACTGAATTTTGAAGTGATTACTGTCTTTATCACTCACACTTAAGAAATCCTTCATAAAGACGGGTTTTTAGACACACTTTGGAAATTCAGATTTTTTACTGAATGATTTGTAAATCCAAAAGAGATATTTCCAACTAAGATTGTTCCATTTTCTTTACCTTTATATCCTCGTAAAAAAGGTTAATTGAAACAAATGTGTGCACTTTTGTATTTTGTTATTAGACTGAAGTTTTTATTAAGCAAAGTATTTCTTGACAAAAAATAAGCATATTTTTCAAATGATGAAATTTTTTATTTAGTTTGATATTTATAAGCATTAATATTTTTTATGTCTAGAAAAATTTCTGGAAGAATGTCAAAGAAATAAATATTTTTTTTCACAAAATAAATATTTATTCAAAAAATAACTAAATACACGTGAAGTAATATCAGCGACAAATATTTTATTCCAGATGACAAATACGCCATCAACATGAAGATTTTTCTCCGAGAAATAGCGAGAGAAAATAAAAATAATAAATTTTATTTCTCTGACTGTAATAAATTATTGCATTTGAATGCATTTTTATATTTATATTAAATACTTAAAGTATCCATTAATCATATAACAAATTTAGATTTCTCAACGTTCGTAGTAAAATATGTAGCCTATATTCTAACGGATATGAGCCATCTGAATTTCATTTTATTTTCAAGTGAATTCAAAACCTTTCTAGAAAATAAATAATGGCCAAATTTTATTTCATTTTCTAAAAAATTCATTTCAAAATAATTTGATTCCTTGGCCAATTTATGCAGGATGAAACAAGTGATTCAGATGTGGTCACCTGTTTGCATTCTATTATCTAAAGAGTAGAAAGGAATATGCCAAGTATATTTTCATATTTTTCTAGTTGAATTTTCCATTTGATATTTGCAGGCTCAAATCCTTGTGGTTTCCTGAGCCTATTCCATTCTTCTTTTTATATATTTTGATGACTCCATTACTCATGCTTTGGTGCGTTCACCAGGCGATTGGCTGATTTGCAATGCAGCACTTTTTCTTTTTTCTTCGTTCTTTTCTTTTTAGAACTTCCTCTTCCAATTCATGCGATAACAGTAAATGGGATTTCTTCCAATTTATTTGAAGCTTTTTTTTCTTCTTATTCCAACAACACATCTTGTTTTGAAAAATCGAGAGGAAAAAAAAAGAGTTGCTTTGATTAAGAATTTTGAACCATTTGGTTTTGACGATATAAAAGATTGGTAGGCGGTTTTCATCCAAGCTGGCTTCGATGGAAATCAATTAAATTACTAGATCAAATATTGAGTGATGGAACGTAAAAATAAAACATTGTAATCAAATTTCACATGCTGAAATCTTTCAAAAAATCATTAATGTTTGATGAGGATTGGGCTGTATCTCTTTCCAAAAGAAAACTTTGTGAGACTGGAGATTGTTTAATGTTATACTTGAATAGCTTGAATGACCATTCATCCGATTTAAAAAAAAGTAATCTTAATCAAATATTTTCTGACACAGAGATTATTAAAACTTTTAGATAACTGAAATAAATTAATAAAAGTCAGGAACCTTTGCTGTAGAATAAGGATTTTTTATACATTTTTTTGTTTTCTTTATTCAATGGACTAAAATGAAGTGTGGATTTTTTGAGTGGTTCTCATACAAAAAATAAAGTTTATTAGAATTTAAGAGTCTTTGCAAATTTCGAATATCTACATAAATCTAAATTTTTTTGTGTATTTACTTAGTTTAAAAACTGTTTTCAGATTCAATAAAAAGGCCTTTAATTTTTATATATTTGTATTTAAATGTTTAAATTTATATTTATTGCCATTATAAGAAAGGCATAATGGAATATAAGCAATTAAAGGCTATTGTAGCGAATGAAGGTCACAATACGAACCTGCGACGCTAGGGCTAGTAGTCGAGTAACATGACCATAATACAAAAGTCGACTTCAGTATCGTAGATGTTATCTGGCTTATAAGGTTAACGCTACAGAGCTACCCCATTAGTTAGTCGGCGAAGAAGTGAACGATTCTTTTTTATTGCGCTAAGTGTTATGGCGAGTTGCTGCCTGCTCGTCAAGTTTGTCTGACGATTTTGATGCGAGAGCCATTACTGTTGCGGAAGGTTGCGTTGTCAAGGTCTCCAGTGTATAGATTGAAGGTCGCGCAATGAAACTGTAACGCTTGGACCAGTAGCCGAGTAACATAACCACTTTACCAAAAAGTCGCCTTCAGTATCGTAGATGTTATCTGGCTTATATGGCAAATGCTACACTGTAATATATATATAACTGTTGTTTTGTTGTTGTTATTACTAAGAGCACTTGCCATGGACAAACCCGGTGATGCATCTTTGATTTAAACTGAAATAAGAGTTTCTTGTTTGAAGTAGCACCAACTTGGGCCAATATTTACTATTAGCTCCACATTCATCACAGACGCTTGCACAGTCCCTTTTTACAGGGGAGCACTTTCACCCGCCTCAAAAATAGTACATAGAAAAGCAAGTATACCCTAACCGGGACTAGAACCAGGGAAGCCCAGATCATGAGAAAGATACGCAACTTCTGTGCCTGGACGCCAGCACTTACGAACTGTTGCACGATTCAAATAATTTCAGAGTATTTAAAGTCAATAAATTTCTTTCTGGAATTATGAAAGGATTATTAAAAAATAAAAAATCTTAAAGTGGATTATAAAGATCTGTATTTGCGTATTCTTAGATTCTAAACATATATATTTTTTTCTATTACATATCTAATTACATTTCAATTTCGGTTGTAATAAATATTCTAATTCTTGATGGTCTGAAAGTAATGACCTAAATTCAACTAACCAATGTTAACACCACTATTATTTTAATTTTATTTTGAAGAAATAATTTTTTAAAATAATGAATCAAACATACCAAATCTCTTAAACATTCTTTTTAATAATGTTTAAAAAAGGAACTTTAAAGAATTCCTTTTGTATATTATAAGATCATCATTTCTTGAATTTATTTTCTTTATTTTCTGATAAATTGTTTATACTCAATTATACAGAAAGAGAGTCAGAGTAAAACTTGATGCAGTAAAAAAATGTTTTAGAAATTTAAAAATAATTAAAAAGAAAAAAAATCTATTTAATTTAAAATTAATTTAAGTCATTAAGAAGTTTAAACCGGTTTGAAACAATAACGAGACATCTCTCTCTTTAT
>JAOUZG010035355.1:2746270-2764263 GCA_026289955.1 Argiope argentata
ATAAATTTGTTTGTGCTGTCCTCATACAAAGTCCATTCAATCCGATCCCGCTACGCTAAAAACGTAACAATATATATATATAATTTTTTTAAACTTCCATTTTCAATTTTTGTAGAGGACAAACACAGTTTAGGAATCGATTTTGAGATGAAATAGGAGCTATGAAGTCATAGTTCTACATCAACCTTTTCAAAACGCATCTGCTTTCAAAGAAGCATAAATATTAATAATGCAATACTTGTAAAAGCAGGTAAAATATACATGCGATTAAAAGATGCAGATGAATATTGCCATTCATGTGTTTTTCCTTGCTTACGTGATTTCGAGCTTCAATAATTCGTTGCCTTCAATTATTAAAAAACTTCTAATGAAAACAACATCATGTTCTCAAATGATAAAAAATGGTTTCCATAAAATAAAAGTATTTATGTAAAGAAGAAAATTTTACATGTACGATCCGTGTATGAAGAATATAATCATGGCATACATCAACTTTTTTTCAAAAAAAAAAAAAACATCTTAAGTGTTGTTCAGTTTATTTTTCACTAAAAGTAATGGAACTTGTCTTTTCCTTCTTTTATTTAGCACACCCAATATTGAAATTCTCGGAACTGAAACCTTAGTCAATCGCTACGAATGGGTGGAAATTATACGAAATCGGAATACAATCTTTCATTGTCATATCAAAAGAAAGCAAATTACCAGAGACACCTGTTACTGTTTCCAACTCTTCCGTTCTTTGATACATGAAGACGGAAATCAACCTTGCAAGAGAATAAAATATTTCGATATTCGCTTCCTTTCCAATTGGATCGCCCCAGTGTGATGTTTCTCCCTTCTGCCAGCAGTAACATCTAAGTTCAACGGGGAACCTTGTCATTTGGAGGGATGGAAGTAACAAAAATCGGTTTCTTTCTTTCGGTAGCATCGATTAAGAGGAATTCTCTATGAAAAAGTTGTATCATATTACTGAATGTCCAGCAGAGAATCATAAAAGGTAAGAGAGGATGGAGCGAAAAGTTGTTTAATTCTTTCCGGTATTTACAATGGATGCGATTAAGTATTCTTGATTTTATTATATAACTTGTTCTTTCCGCATTTTAATTTCTTTGTCATATTAGTGTTAAGGTTTATATAGAAACCAATTTTTTGAAAAACCGGTTTTCGAATTCAATGTAAAAAACGGTTTTAGCAGGTTTTCGAATTTTTGACGAAGAATATAGAATAGGTGAAAATATTTTAATAATAAAAAACGAAATTAATGTCAAAGTCAAAATATATGTAAAAAAACAGATTAAAGATTACGAATACATATTACTAATATAAAATAAAGAAAACTCAAACAAAAATTTCAATTATTTATATCATTTTCACTAATTTGAATTTATCCTAAGAAAAAAGGATTTTTAATAACATAAAATATCCACTGAACCGTAATAAAATCTTATTCTCATTTTGGACAGAACATTGCCTGAAATTGAAAGCACTCGTTTTTTAGCCACTGAGTCTGGGATTGGAGTTTTCATGGAATCAAATAACAAATATAAGTTATTTATTCTTTTTTTCGTTGCTTCAAATAAGGATACTTCAGCCTTCAGTATCTTTGTAGTTTTTTTCCTACAGGGTCTTCAAGAATCTTATGAATTTATTTTCCCCCCGCTACTTTTAAGAAAGCATTACCCTGATGAGTAGTTTCTTCGATTTGTTCTTCATCACAATTGGTTTCCATTTAAGGATTGGGACATATTCTAGAAAATATCTTTCCAGACAACACAATAATTTCTGTTTTCGAAGTTAAAGAAAATACACTAGATTTCATCATTGAACTAGAAATGTTCTGTGGATTTTGCAAAAACATCAAAAGAATTGCCAATTAATTCTATTTATTTCTTGAATTCATTCTTCTAAAGCATATAATAATTTCAAACTTATTTCAGTGCTTAAAATTTTAGTTATTTTACCAGGAATTCAAATATAAATTTACTTGTTAATAAATTATTTCGTCGCCCTAAGACTTCAGCTGCTACACGAATCGGTCCCAACCAAAAGAATTTAAGATATTATTTTAGAGGAAGAGGAATAATCATGCGTTCAGTTTTTGTAATTTAAAAACCGGTTTTAAAAGTTACATATCTTATTTTTAAAAAAACTGGTTTGTTAAAGCTGGTTTAAAAAACCGTCCATGCTTAGTTAGGGTGAATATTTAGGAAACTATAGTGAAGATAAATGCGATATCTTATAACACTGGGAATTTATTAAAATTTAAAAAAAAACTGAAATATTGGTATAAAAACAGAAATTAGTTTCCTCCTTTTTATTCTTCTCGGTATTGACATTAGAAGATTTCAAACACTCTTGATTTTTTATAAAAAATGATCCCTCCTTATTTTAGTTTCTTCATCGTGATGATAGCAGGAATATTTAGTTAAGCCATAGTGTTGGCAAATGTTAATTTTTGTATTAATTGTGCATGAAATATTAAAATTATCTTTAAAATCTGGGATATTGGCATAAAAAAGAAAATGGGTACCATATTTCTCCAGTGTTTCTGTGATATGATATATATCTGCTAGGGTTATTGTTTTTTTTACATTTTAGGGAATATAACAAGGAAAGATTGAATGGAATCCAATGATAAGGGAATAAAACAATTTGCGATGAGATAATAAGGACTGCTATTAGATAATCTCAATACTTAGTAGAGTTCTAATTGCTTAGAGGCACATCTGTACTAAATTGTCTGTAAAAGCAAGATTTCTGGAAGTCGAGTTAAGTATACCAATAATTCAAATAAGTTTAGTTAAAGTAACATGATATTATCTGAAAATTCAAAGGCTCGGTCAGTGAATGACATTACCATTAGCACAATCATAAATTTAATCAAATATTTTCATTGTAAAATTAAAGGCAGCTATTGGGACAACCATTATGATATTCCGCTTACAAGAGAAAATAATTAATAGTTTTTACTTAAAAAATCATATTTCTTTAAAATGTAGAAAAGTGCATATTTTTCTTGAAATACATTTTAAAGTTAAGAAAATTTGGAAAAATATTTTAGGTACTTTATCTTTTTCTCCAACCGAATTCAGAAACTATTAAACTAATTTAAATAATTTATTCTCTTCAGATCAATCGGAATTTTTTAGAGTTCATTGAAAAATTGGACTAACTTTACAACAATAATTTAATAAGAAAAGTTTTGAAGGATATAGAAAAACTAAAAGAAAAACACAGGATGAATTAATTGGAAAAATCTTGTGTTTATGAAGCGTTCAAAAATATTTAAAAAATTAAATTCTTTTAATGATATTTAGTATTCATCAT
The DNA here is from genome assembly GCA_026289955.1 of Argiope argentata. Classification (NCBI taxonomy): domain Eukaryota; kingdom Metazoa; phylum Arthropoda; class Arachnida; order Araneae; family Araneidae; genus Argiope; species Argiope argentata. Next base: position 2,749,598 of record JAOUZG010035355.1, read on the forward strand.
TTTTTTTTTCGTTTCAAGATTATATAAAATATAATTTCTGTTTACGTGGTTTAAAACAGCCGAATAAAGTTCGCAGAAATAAAGATATTTTGCTATTTCGTCATATCCCCCCATCAGATTATTCAAATGCTACCCTGATACGACCATTCCCTATTTGGAGAAAGACATCTTGACATGGATATTTCAAATTAAATTTTATCTGTTCCTTCAAATTTACTGGAGGAAATAACAAGATCCGACGCAGAATTTCTTCCATTTAACTCTCCAGTTTCCACAAAGAGAAAGATCTCATTGTTCTATATATACCTGCTTTTTCTTAGCTAGTTACATAGGTAAGGTACAACTGGTTTTGAGATAGGGCAAATCCTATATCTAAATCTTCCTAAGAACCATAGTTTACATATTTATTGGAGAGGCTATACAATACTGGAAAGGTTCTACTATCTCTTTTCAATGCGAACACTTGTACTAAAAAGAATAAATAATTTTGATCCTAAAATTCTTCGAAATGCAAATTTTTAAATCATATGATTTATCAGTTTAAGGATTTGAATGCATGATTTAAAATTGTTCAAATACGTTTGCAGAGAGATAAAGATGCTGAAATATTACACTAAATGTAAGATAAAATTTCCACTCTAAAAGTTGCAAAAAATATTAATACCTACCCAATCTCACTAAATAAGATAGAAATTTCCTGCAAATGAAATATTGAACAATGATTAAAAATTATCACAACAGAAGAACATTAAAAATTTGTGACATTTTTAAAATTCTATGAAAAATATTTTATTTAATTTCTCATTTTTTCATTGCTATGCCAATATTAAAAAGAACATTTCACTTATTTAAAAAATAATTTGTGTTTATTTTGATGCATCATTTATTATACTTTGATTTGATTGAAAAAGTGGAGAAACATATTTACCATTTGAATTGTAATATAAAATTAATATTGTCGTACGCATAAATTGCTTTTCACTTTTATGGATTTCTTGTTAATATTATGAATGTATTTGTTTTTTTTGTTCGTTTACTGTACACGTTTATTCCTTTTATTATATTAGGAAGTTCAATAAAAAATTACTTTACATGATTCACGTACTAAATTGTTTATTTTTCAAACACCATAATTTTAATATTTTACATTTTTATTTCATTTTTTTTATATTGGTGTAATTTAGATTTTGTATTATTTTCAGAGAAAAACATTTTGTTTTCCATTTAATTGCTTCAAATATATTTCTCAAAGTTGTACTGAACGCACAACATATTGAAACGGGAAATATACTCATAAATTATTAAAATAATGTGAGCATAAATTTAGTTCATTATAAAAATCATGAAACGTCTTTATTTGGATAAAATACATAAAAAAATATATGATATATAAGATAAAAAAGAGCAAAAAGATATATAAGATAAAAAAGAAACTAAAAGATATATAAGATAAAAAAAGATCTACAAGATATATTGGATAAAAAAAGGCTAACAGATACAAGATAAAAAAAAGATATTATAAAATATATAAGATAGAAAAAGAGACTAAAAGATATATATAAATCCCCATTTCATTTTATAAATTGAAATGGGTATACTAGTACTATCATTTTTTCTATAATAGTTACTACTACTACATCAATGTTCTATTCGCGAATGAGGCATCCAAGAGTAGAACTAATTATAACTAAATTATACGTCAAAGACATATTTTTTTAGAAGAACAAATTTCATTTGTATAAAATTCAATATTTTCTAAATTTATATCAAAATATATTAAAGCAAGCGAAACAATATGCAATGCTAAATTTTTGTTCATCGAGAAATAATTTCTTTTTCTAAGAATGCTCTTCAATGCCGGACAAATCAGGGTTAAAAGACCGTCTTTGGACTACACTTTAAGTTGTTTCGACTTCAGTGAACAATACTTTTAAAGTTATTCGAGTGAAACTTTAAACGCCTCTTGGCAGCTTAAATTCAATTAACGCGAAATTAACTCAGAACTCTAAGCTTTCCATCTGTTTCTTGCAGAAATATTCTCAGGGTTTATATTACTCCTTCCGTGATCTTTAACTAGGCTGTCGTTTTCCATGAAAATTCGAACTCCTTAAAATTCTCTTTTCTTGAGGGCCCAGGAACTAAATAGATTTCTGCAAGATGACCCGTTTTATCCTTCAAATGACAATTATTACGCATTCAATGGACAATTTTAAGCCAATCACGATCTCCAATTAAAGAACCTCTGGTCCAGATTAATGTCTTAAATCAATGTCATCGGCACGTGCAAATGATGTCACAAGGATTACTCGATATTCTCTGGTATGATAAATTAGGTGTTGTTTGTCTCTTGTTTTGATGACATTTCGGATGGACGGATGGCAGAGTGCTGTTTCGGTTGTACTTGGTGAGTGGTTATTTTTATCGTTTAGAACATTCATCAAAAATATAGTTGGAAATGCATTTGGCAAATTTTTTATTTACAATAATGCAATCAATCTAATTTGGATTGTTTAAGAATACCTGTTCCTCTTCTCAGAACTTTTAATGGGACGCAAATATATTATTCTTGACTGAAAATATAAAGTCAAAGGAAAGTCATATCAGACCCTCCGAACCATCCGCAGACATGTGGAATAAACCATAAAACTAAATAATCATACTGCTGCAACAGCAACACTGGTGGAAACCGTAATTGAATCCTAAGGGCCATCACCAGCAAAGGTACAATCCTCTCCGTAGGAAGTACGTCTCGTGTAACCTTCACCTATAAGTGTATCCCAACGTGTGGCTAGATAAAACCACTATGCCGGAAGTATCTCATCCTCATTTCGAGGTACCCCTAGGAAAAAAATCAAAATATCAAAATATAAAATTGGTTTTAGAAAACGTTAGTGAATATTCTATCAAGTGGTAAAAAATTTCTTAAATAAGAGTCAAAACAAATGTAGTACAAATTTAATCCTTAATTTGTATATTAAATTGAATATTAATAGAAAAGCATACCTGTTTGTCATAATAAGAAAAAAAAATTCAAAGTCATTCATTTATGTTGACTTAAATCATAAGATTTTTAAATTTAGTTGTTTGACTTAATTTCTTTCCAAGTCCTTATACTATCCATTGAATAAATTTTAGATTGTTTGTTAATTCTATTATTGCAACTCGTTTCCAGAAAAGGAATCAATGAGCTTTTACACAATTTAGCATTTTATTATGATAAAATTTTAATGCAGTATACTTTCAGTCTTTCGTACAGCTTTTTTAAAGTCATAAAATTGTTATTTGGATGACAGATCGTGAAATAAATAAAATTTTATTTAAATTCGTTGGCAGCATTTGACACAAATACCTTTTCTTTGTTCCTCAACCGTTCTACATATAACTAGTAACTTAACATTGTTTATATTTTGCAAACTGCTGCTTTAAATATTTATCTGCTAGGTTCATTGAATGCCTAGTAATGACCAGAACACTTTAAGAAATAAATAAATATCTAAATGGACTGACTATATAGGATATAAGGATGGAATATAAGCATTTACATTGTTAAAAATAGTTAATGTTAACTATTTTGTTAGGTTCTAGATGCTTAGTATATTGCACGCTAAATAATTTTTTATATTGTTTTGAAAAAGGTTAGAGAATACATTCTTATGGGGTTTCTATTCCTGGAACATAATAATTAAAATCTCCTGCGAGAAGTGAAACATATGAGAAATTGTCCTGGGAATTTTCAGTTGAATATTTTTATAAATAGGCTTGGGTAAATAAAATTAATAACAGAGATTGGTCCATTGAAGTTAATTTATTTAAGTTATACATAGAAAAGAAATCAGGAGAATTTAGGGAATATTTCATTGCAACAGTTTCAGCTTTAAAATCTGTAAAACTTGATCTAACAAATGATTAAAGGAAATGAAAGAAATCTGGTTTAATTTAAAAAATAATTTAGAATAACTTAGCAAATGACTCTCATTAAAAGTTGGATAGGCATTTGAAAGAAAAATCTTGATCTCTCTTTATATAGCCAAAAGATATCAGGCGCTTTTTTTTAAAAAAATTACTTAGTACCTGCATTATAGAGCCTTTTGCATTCTAGTTAATAATGCGAACTATGCTACTCATTTAATGTTTGGAACATCAAAATGTTAATTGAATTTTTAGTTGATTTTCCACTTTCTATTACATAAGAGGGTTAAAATTACCTTCAATACTTTTTAATGATAATGCATTCTTATAATATCTTCAGAAATTAGGTATTTATAAATTGATAAATACAATTAACTGTTTATTCTTTACAAGTCACAACACATTTTAGTAACTGCATTAAAAAAAATCAATCTCCACATACCATACTATGTATAGTTTGTCACCTTAAACAATAAATTGATTCGTATAAGATTTTCGCCATATTTATTAGAATTACATCAAGAAAAATCAATGTTTTTATTTGTTGAAGATCGAATTATTATTATTTTATGAAACTAATGAAAGACTGGATATCCGACACATAGGTAAAAATGTAGAGTAAAGTGAGAATTATAGTTCTTGTAAGACAGTTTGAAATTTTTTAAATTGAATTACTTAAACAAAACATAAATTCTGAAGCAAAGAAATATAAAATAAAAATATATTAATTATAAAATAGTAAAAATAGGTATTCATTAAATAGGAGCTTCAAAATTTTTCATATAATAAAGAAAATTTACTATTGCCGGAGCTGTAAATAAATGTATTCACTAGCTGCTGCTTCTCAAATATCGTTTTCATTTTCTTTCTACACCAATGCAACAGCTCGAAATATAAAATGATTTTAAAACGAGGTAACATTCTTTGCCACTCTGTATTTAATGATCTAATTTGACGATAGGTAATAACCAAACGATTATTGAGATTATATATATTTTAAGACTGAGTATTAATTACATAGTATTAATATATCGATAATCTTTTGAAAATATTTGGTTCACTTGAAATATCGATAGTGTTTGGATTTATTGCTTATTTTATGTTCAACATATAATCAAGGTTTCTTCGAATAAGCAATTTTAAATTTCAGACTGAGATACAAATTTAAGTAACGTTATTGCAGTGAATATACATCTTAATATAATCTTAATGAAAGTCCTTACTACTTACATTGCTTAATATACATCTGAAACATTATTATGCCTTTTAATTTCTTGATGAATTCAACAGTAAATTCGGACGACAAGGTTGATTTATGTTTTTTAAAAAGCTTGTCTTACTGTATCGAAAAACATGCTCATAAAACTAAACAACAACAAATTTAATAATTTATCATGCCAATATGCTTAATATATTAAAATAATAATTATACTACCCAAAGTTCTGATACACAGGTAGTGCGTCTTCCACGTGATCTGTTCGTCCCGGGTTCGAATCCTGGTCAGGGTATGGTTGTTCTTCAGTGTAATATTTATGAGAGAGTTAATGTGCCCCCTCCCCCGTAGAAAGGGGATGTGCAAGTGAATGTAAGGAATGTGTAGCTAAGTCGTATTCTTGGCAATAGTTGGCGCTACTTCAAAAAACGAGAGAATCTCATTCGGTTTAAAATCACTGACGGACGTCAGCGCTCTTGTCCATGGCAAGTGCCATTAGTAACAAAAACTACATAATTCTACTTCCCCACTCTCCCAAATGAAGGAAATAATATAAGTTATCAAAAGTGCATTACGGCATTGCCAAAGAATATATTAATTCATAATAAAATAATATATTAAATTTATATTAACATAATCTTTATTTTGGCAATATAATTACAAAGAAAGAAAATTTCATGATCACATATTTAATGAAACAATAAAAATGATTTGAATATCAATGAAACGAATTAAAAACTATTCATAGAATTTTCTATTAAAATTGGACAGAGAAAAAAAACTAAAACTAATATATTGAAATGATTCATAACTTTTTTTGAATATTAAATTTCAGATTGAGATACAAATTTAATTAATGTTATTTTAGTGAATATTCTTCTTGAATATTCTTGATAAAACTCGTTTCTGCTTACATTATTTAAAAAAAATTCTTACACGCCATTATCTCTTTTATCAGCAAAAAGTATTTTCACGCATTTATTTTTGTCTCATAAAATCGCAAAGAAAATTCAAGCTCTTTTTTCATTTTTAAATTAAAAAAGTGCCAAATAAATAATTTCGAGGTTGACCTTACTAACTCCATTCAGTACCAAATTTGGTACATATACATTAAACAGTTGTTTAAACGTGGTATACTAACGGGACAATTAGTACTGTAGAGTGTTAAAAGATACGCAGATATCCGTAAGAAAGCGCAAGATTTAATTTATTATTAGCAAAAATCATTAAGCATTTCACAAAATTTATTCAATCAAAAACGTATATGCAGCTGCTCGATTAAATTCATACGAATGAATAAATTTTTCTAATGTATTATTGAGCATGCAATATCATTTTTGAATGTTCTTTATTTAATAAAACGATCTTCAAGAGTTTATAGCAGGTTATATACTGTATAAAGATTATAGCACATTATTCTTATTATTATGCTAACAAAAAAAACTTATAATATTATTTCAGCTTTATTTCTAGATTTGAATCAACCGTAATTTGAATCATGATTAGATGTCTCTCACATCCCTCTCATCATTCTAGAATATCAACCGAAATATATTTTAACTTCCATTAAATTAATATAAACAAAATGTAAAAGCCAAATGATTATTAATGGAATTAATATTATAAAACAAAGAAAGATTCCATGCAGGTTTTTTTTTTCTTGTGTAATTCAGAATTTGCAGAATAAAAACTTAAAGATTATAAGAATATATGCATCTGACATGCAATAAACCCATTATATAAAGAATTTAAAACAAAAACTTTTTATAAGATAAACAATAAATGCATAAACTCGAAAATCTTTGGACGAAAAAATGTCTACGAAAACATTATTTATTTTTTTGCATGAGACTTAAAGTACATTCTGATTTTTTAAAAAGAGGAATTATTTTTTTCTTTGAAAGGTTTTTTTCTGAGATATTCACAAATATTTAAAAAAAGTGAATGAGAATGTGAAAAAGTACGTCTTTTTCATCAATATGCTCCTTTAAAAACTAATATCAAAACGTTTTTCTTTAGAGCTGAAAAACGTTGATATTTTAATGAAAACATAAGAAAAAAAGTGGAATAAAAATAGTTTTTAAATATATTAAAGTATGTAATCAAAAAATAGAGTTAGGTAATCATATATTGTTTTTATTTCCTTTTTTCTGGTTTTGAGACATTTTCTTTCAGAAAATAGTTGTGTTTTAATAAAGTAAACAGAAAAATCATATATTAATTTCTTATTATTCTGAAATTGATTTTAAAAAATGGAAAATGACAAAAAGAAAAAAAAAGATTTGATAAGGGATGTCATATACGCCTATCCATTTTTATACTCAACAGCTTTCATTAGGAGCTGATATTTTAAACTTGTTTTCTGAAAAAAAAGAGCCTTTTTTTATTGAATAAATATGTTTTGTTAGAAGTATTTTGAGTAAGAAAATATGGTGATACTTGAGAATAATATCAAGGTTTTTGATTATAATGCTTATTTAAATCACCGTTAAAATTCTTTTTGTTGTTTTCTTTACCTTTACAGTTCTTGAATCTCTTTCAAACACTCTTGCAAAAGAATATTTTTAAAAGCACATTCGGAAAATTTTAAAAATGCCTGAGAGAAAAATGGACTCTCATAAAAATATTTCTCAGATTTTACCTAGCAAGTAAAATGGCTTAGAGAACATTATATGTTTGAGAATAAGTGCACATTCTCAGAGAAAAGACTAATTTTCTACTTAATACATTAAATGGTTGAAAAGCGGCTTTTCTTTGGAATTTCTTTGGTTGAAGGGCAATGTAGAGAAAATGTTTAGTAAAAAAAAGGAATATTTTTTCTTGTTTAGTAGTTATGCTCGTTTATAATTGTTAGGGAAAGAGGATATGAATTTTCAAAATGTTTTTATGGTGGCATTGGAATTGCCTTCGTTTTATATGAAGTACAGATTTATATTTTTATGAGTGAAAAATAATATTTTCTACAGGATTTATCTAACAACACTCCTATGCCGAAAATATATATTAATTAATAAATTCCTTTCCAAAAGCGTTCGAAATTACTTCATATTTCATATATTAATTAGAAGCACGTAAGTCGATTTTTGATTACAGTAATGAATTTATTTTTTAAAAAAAATTAGAAAATATTGAATATAGTTTCAGAGATTATTATCTTAACTGCAACCAAATATTATTTTATACCATCTTTCAACATTTCTAATACATGAGAAACCATTAAAATTATTTTGTACATTTACTTTGAAATAATTTATGATCAGTATACTCCCAATGATTTTGGAAAAATCAGAAAATAAGTCTTTTAATTATCAGAATCGATTTAGTATTATGACACTCGATAAAGAAAATATCTGAAACCACTGGTATTTAATAATTTTAGAAACATACATAAAATTAGTAAATACTAGAGGTTTAATTTAGCAACAAATTGGGTTTCATTTTAATTAGAAGGTTCAATTTATAGGATATCTGTAACTGAACTTCAGAGTTTGAAAAAAAAAGAATTTTGGTTAGGATAATTTATTTCTAACCCTAATATTCCCGAAGAAATGAGAAAAAATTATGGTAGCAAAAAATGTTTTTTATGAAAGGGATTGTATATATTTTTTATTTATATTTTAGCAATAGAAAGCACTTCACGCAACAGAGTAGGCAAAGGAAGAAATTTTGCTTATTATATTAACAAGAATTACTTATTGGTTTTGAACGCTCATCATTATCCTCATAATGAACGATAACACAATTCTGGCGATTAAGAACGATGGCTATGTCATAAGCACTTTCAAGAAGCTTTAGATATTAAAAAAAAGTGAAGAGACGTCTACTAATGATTTCCTTAAAATAAATAAGAAATTCGAAAACGCATGTTTATTTGAAAGAAAATTTACAGTTAATGGGAAGCATTTGCTTTGGCATCAATAGAAGATGTACTCAGTATTGATGCGTCAGTATTGAGAAAATCTGCAGCACAAAGAAAGTGCTTCAATGCTTAAAAATCTTTCTAAATTAGGTTAGGAGAATTTTACAAATTATTGTACTTTAATATCCAAGAAAAATTATTCATGCTCAGGACTTGTTTTTGATATCTCAGTATAACGCATTCTTTTTCTAGTATTCTTGCACGTGGAAGTGAGTGGCAATAGAATGTACGATTAAATGAAGTCGATTTTCATATTCTCGAATATATTAATATGCTAAATTGAAGAATATTAACAACGAAAATCTTCTTTATTTTGCAAAAATAATTGTGAGAAGCGAATTTCTGGCACAATCTTTTGTAGGACTATTTTGTTTCGAGCAGATAAGTCTTATAATTTGTACCATACCAATGGTATACACTAGGCATCTTTCATGCGACTATATTGTTCCAGTACTTCATTAGCATGCAAGCTTATGTAACATACGTTTCAGAGAAGTCAGTCAGTTTTTTCATATTTTGCAAACCCTAAACGGTAGTTCAGTAAACATTTCTGGAATGATAACATTATTAAATGCCATTTTCTAACAAACTGGCAGCAAAGAGGAACTGATCATAGTTTTCGCAATTTGCAAATGAATATTTGCCTCAAACCTAATTTTAAGATCAACTGTCCTATTGCAATATGAGTTACATTGAAGATACACATTATTCAATATTTTATTAATATTAGCACAAGTATACTTTGATTTGATTTAATATTATGCTAAATCTATACATGAATATCGAAGAATACATTAGATAACATAGTATACATTTCTTGCTCAAGCTTCTGTGGTTCAAAATACGATCTCATTATTGCTTTTTTTCTAATTATTTAGGTCTCAGAACGATTGAAACTTAATTTTAGCAATGAATAATTATAAATCACATTGAGCAGCATAGTTGGTTTAACTTGCATCTCCCACAATAGTCGTTTTTTTGCATTGATATAAATTGGTTTTATAAAATGTAAAGCGACATCTGTTACGTAAGTTTTGATTTTTTTACCAGTCAGATTTATCGACTTTCTCCGAGTGCATTGAAGTCAAATTTTTATTCCATTCTGATGATTATACCCACAAGTGGTTCTTTTATACAAAGTTTTATTGTATTGCAATGATATAAATTGTTTTTATAAAATGTAAAGTGAAATCTGTTACGTAAGTTTTTTTTTTTACTATAGTCAGATTTATCGACTTTCTCCGCGTTTATTCAAGTCAAATTTTTTTTCCATTCTGATGATTATACCCACAAGTGGTTCTTTTATAAAAATTGAATTAATTTTCTGTGCACTTTTTAAATAAGTTTTCTTTCACATTTACATCACCATAAAAATAATAAACGATTTTCGACCACTTACATCATTGACAGGATCTAGGATTACTGCTTTTCCGACTCTTTAAATTCAGAAAATAAAAATGTGTCATTCAAATAAATTTTTATGAATTATATTTTTTTGTTTTGTTTTTTAAATTTGTTCATACAGAATATATCAAAGTTAACTCTATCAATCAAGTTTAATGCAACAATCATAACACAATATATGCTATCAAGTATAATACAATATAGCTTATCATGTATAATACAATATATCTATCAAGTATAATAAAACATTTGTTAAAAAATCATTTACAGATTTATAAAACAAGTTACCTTTCGCATTTAATGCAGCATCTATTTTCTGTTGAATAGTCAAAATGGTAATCCCCTAACCATTCAATTAAATTCACATTTTCTTCTGCAGTTTCTATATTTTCTTTCGCTGGTCTCTTTCATTCAATTAGGACGTCAAAGTGTTTTTAAGCAGTATTAATGAGTTCTCTCAATGCTATCAATTATAATACAATATTTATTTTAAAAAAATCATTTGCAAATTTTTAAAATAAGTAAATGTTTGCATTTAATGTAGCTTGTATTTTATGTTGAATAGTCAAACGTGTCATCCCCTATTCATTCTATTAAGTCACAGTCTTTTTCTTTCCAGTATGACGTCAAATGGTATAAAATCAGCATTCACGAGTTTTCATAAGTGAAAAGTAACATGAATGTAAATTAAATTCTTAATTTTTAAATAATTTTGTTAAACTTTGTAAAAACTATCATTATGGGAGAGAGGGATATTTGTTGCATTATTAATTTTAAAACCATTTCGTACAATATAATGACTTCTTTTTTAAATATATGAAAAGTAAATCTTATTGTTATGAATTTCATGTATTATAATAAATTATTTGAAATATATGTAAAAAAATATTTTTGTTATCTATTTTTTATGATAAAATAAATTCTTTGAAATGTATAAAAATACATCTTTTTGCTATCCATTACTTATAATATAATAAATTATTTGAAATATATATTAAGAAAATCTTTTTGTTAAACACTTCGTATAATATAATAAATTTTTGAAATACATAAAAATAAATCTTTTTGTTATCCATTTCGTTTAATTTAATAAAGTTTTTAAAATACTTTAAAAAAATAACTCTCTTTGTTATCCTGATTCCATTTTCTTTTTTTTAAATGACCAGAGATATTGAAGAGTACTATTTCTCAGTACCTATTTCTCAGAGAAAATAACAAAGATGAAAACTGAAGTTTCTTCCTTACCACTCTCTCCTTCCAATCAATGAAATATACGATTCAACAATTTTTAAAAATAGAACCAGAGAGGAGATCAAATAATGGATATTTCGGAAGCAAGTTCTACTACTTTATCTCTTTTTACAATTGCAAGGAAACAAACATTATAAGATAACACTGCAAAAAGCGTTTAAATGTTTTCTTCTTTCTCTAGGGTGCGTTAACCAAAGTACACGATTCCCAGTCCTCTAATGTCTTATGGAGAGCTGTGTGTATTTACTGTGCTGTAGTTTCCGTAACCTAAGTTTTTTTCTACATAAATAACAATGAGGAAGGAAAGAAAACTCTGTGATTGTTCGATTCAGGAATCCCAATTTTTTTCATATGCCGATGTAATAAATAAGCTTTATTTTTCTCATTTTCGTTATTGAATTTTAATTATTGCTTACTTGAGTTTAATAATTAATTGCTTTTTTCTAGATTTATATAAATTATATTTATAAACTGTTATTTTAATCGTGAATTATCTTTGAAAAATAAATAAAGAAATAATAAGTTCATTTCAGAAATTCTCTATAACAAATGATAAATCAATTCCTGGTACCAAAGAGAATCAAAATATTGTCATATAGTTAAGTAAAGATTAAATTTTTGAAACTGAATAATATTTTTAGGAACAAAGAAAGCGGTATAATTAATTAGTATATAAAGTGTATTTTATGCTATATTTGAGCCATTTGACTTCTTTATTAATTCAGTTTGAAAATTCTTTATTAATTCTGTTTAAGTTAAGCTTCGGAAGTCTCTTTAAAAAAAAGAAAGAATTAAAATTTATGCAATAAGATTCTTAAATGAGTAGCGAATACTCATACAGTATTCTTTAGTATATTTTTTGACACATTCGGAAAGTTTATAAAGCTATAGAAGATGAAGCATTCAAAAGTACTTGAAGCATCAACTGATAAAATTCAAAATGTATCAAAATGTAAGAAATCTGATTCAGAACTGCAAATATTTAACAGATTAATAATGAAAATTACGAAAATGGAAATTAGAAATTCCAGAACAATGTAGTAGATAAATTAGAAATTCGAATAAAATATGACAGAATTTCAATAATTATAACTAATAATTATAAACTGAATTTATAAATTAATTATATTTCGGCATTTTTCATTGAGAAAACATTGAATTTAAAATACTAATCTCTTAAATATTATAAACATAATTAAATTCAAGCAACCAACAAGAGTATCTTTATTTGGAATAAAAATTTAGTAAAAACATATAATTATTTAACATAATATTTTTTTTCCTTTAAAAGCATTCTTTGATCATTTTCCTTTTCCTTTTCCTTAAGGCATTCTTTAATTCCTTTTCTACTATTAAAATAAAAGAAAAAAGATTAAAATGAAATCTGCTATTCATATTTCAATATATCATGTCAGAACATAATTTCTTGAATGGCCAATCACCACATGCTCGTGCAAGTTAAATCATATTTTTATTCATTTTAATTGTTTCATTAAGCTAGTCACTTTAGTATTGCAAACGATCAAAAATACTTTGTCTTTGATTTATTTATTAAAGAAAACATTTCCTATTTATTTCATTTCATATATTCATTTACTCAAAATGACATCTTTCTAGATTTTATTTCCTGTAGTATGGCAACGCGTTAAAAGCTGATTTTTTGATATGCTCGGGGAAATAATATATATATTTTTAATTTTTGACTAAAGAATTTTGTTGACTCCACAAACTTCATTCCTAAAATAATATCATGTTCTGACATGATAATAATAAGCAATTAAATAAAAATTTTCTTTGCTGTCTTAAGTAGGAATTGACTCAACTTTTTAAATATTATTTGTTACATTTAATTTAATTAAGATCCTACCAGACTTTTAGTACCGAAAAGATAGAATAATTGCCAATCTAGTATAAGTAAACACTTATGACATAAAAAATATGGTATTTTATTTTACCAACATAAATTTAAAAAAAAAAGCTCTAACATTTTTAATACGATATTTCAATAACTGTGTTACTTTTTTTTTCTACAAGATCTAGTACTTGGAAATGAACTTTTATTCTTTTATTCTGTATTTCAATAAGTATGCTACTCTGTTTTTCTAAAATCTAGTACTTGGAATTTAACTTCAATTTTTTATTCTGTATTTCAGTCACTATTCTACTCTCTTCCATCAAAATCTGGTACTTAGAAGCGAACTCTATTTCTTTTTATACAATATTTCAATAACTATGTTACTCTCTTTCACCTACAATCAATACTTCGAAATGAACTCTATTTATTTTCTATAATATTTAAATAACTACGCTAATCTCTTTCATCAACATCTAGCATTTGGAAATGAGCTGAAACCCCTTATAACAACATTATTGTACAATATTTTAGAAACTATGCTACTCTCTTCCACCAATGTCTAGTATTTGAAAAAGAACTCAAATTCTTTTTATACAATATTTCAATAAATGTTCTACTCTCTTTCACCAACATCCAGTTCTTCGAAATGAATATTTCGTTTTAGTCAATATTTCAATAGCTATGCTGCTCTCTTTCACTAAAATACAGTGTTTGGAAATGAGCTCTAATTCTTTTTATACAATATTTCAATAAGCTGCTCTCTTCCATCAACATCTAGTACTTGGAAATGAGCTCTATTTCCTTTTATATAATATTGTAATAACGTGCACACACTCTTCTACCAAAATTTAGCACTTGGAAATGAATAATTCCCTTTATACAACATTGAAAAAGGTATTTTGGTCTCTCTGAACAAAAAATAGCATTTGTTAAAGAGCTGCAATTGATTTTATACAATATTGTAATAACTAGGGCACACTCTTATACCAAAATCTAGCACTTAGAAATGAATAATTCCCTTTATACAGTACTGAAAAAGCTATTTTTCTCTCTTTCAACGAAATATAGTATTTGTTAATGATCTGCAACTCCTTTTATATAATATTGTAATAAC
>JAOUZG010035355.1:2764273-2780348 GCA_026289955.1 Argiope argentata
TATACAATATTGTAATAACTAGGACACACTCTTCTACCAAAATCTAGCACTTGGAAATGATAATTCCCTTTATACAGTATTAAAAAACTATTTTGTTCTCTTTCAACAAAAAATATTATTTGTTAATGAGCTGCAACTCCTTTTATATAATATTTTGGTGACTAAGCGGCTTTCTTTCACCAAAATCCAATACTTGAAAATGAACTCTAATTCCCTTTATTCAATATTTCAATATGCCCTTCACCTCGGCCAGGCGCATTGCTGCTCATACAAATACACATTTAAATTCTTATCGATTTATTCTCGCGTCACTTCTGAAGTTTACATAAAATTCAAATGTGTTAAAATCACGGGGATCTTTGCATTCTCCTCCAAACCTGACAGGACATCTAAAACGTATTTCTTTTCTCACCAGTTCCCCCTTTTTTTTATCTCTGAAATGGAGACCTTTTTCCAGCAACCTGAGCTGTCAGCGGCAATGATAGATGTGACCTGAAGAACTTAAAAGAAAAGCGCTTCCTGCAATAAACGCCCGCCGCTCGCCCCTTATTTTCAGTCCATCAAAAATAAGGCACAAAATGACAACTTGGCTCTTGCCCGCCGTTTTTAAAGTCATCCATTACAGAGATGTCACTGGGCTTTTTTTTTTAAATTTTTTTTCTGTTAAAGCAGTTTTGTTAACGTTTTCTATTCCTTTTGCAAAAAAATGGGAAGCTTTGGGAAAATCGTCTTTTTTATATTTTAGTGCTGCATTATTTTCTTTCCTTGATGAGATTAATTTCTAAAGAAGAAATTGTAAAGCAGTTTTATTCAAGGTTTTGAAATAGAAATCCTTTGCTTTTTAACCTTTCCGTCGACCATGCAAAAGTGAAAGTGAAAGATTTATATTCACTATTAAATAAATAAATTTTTTTATGTACTTTTTCTTAAAAGATAAAATTTAGCCACGTGAATTTTAAAAAGTATAAAGTTAAATTATTTAAGTATTATTCTCTAAAAATTTAAAAGAAAACACTTAAGGCACTTTTTTAAACCGCTACATTCTATGACATTTTTTTCGCTTACATTTAATTTTCAGGTTATCTTTTTTAAACCACTGTAATGTATTTTTGAAATATTTTTTCTCATTTAAATTTTATATTCTAATTCTTCTTTTTTTTTAATTATTAGGTTTTTAAAAATATTAAGAGTAATTTGGTCTAAGTTAATTTTTTTTATTTCATCATCATTTATGTATATAAAATGTAATATAAAATATGTTTTTTTGAAAAATCTAGATTTAATATTTTACATTTATATATATTTGATACATTGATATCGTTCAAGTACAGGTGTCATCTTCCTTATCTGATCGAAACTGAAAATTATGACTCAATCTCATAAAACTTATTGTTTATATATAAACTAAAATTCATTAGTATTATTCTTAAAAAATTATCCTTAGTTCTAAACGAAACCAGAATAAGCCGAAAAACAAATACAGATATTCCACATTTGGATAATTAATTGTGATAAATGTAATATTTAATTTTTTACAAATTAAATATCATAAAACATACCGCAGTCTAGATGAATAAAATTTATGTATTCAATTACTATTTCGAAACAAAGAATAGATCAAAACAATGAATTGTAAAGAAAATTTTAAAAGAAAAAACTTATTAGATGCAGTTATAAAAGCGTGGCGCAAACTGAAATGGTAAATTTTGATTCATACAAAACTGAGTTCATTGAACTGGAAACACAATGAAAAATTCAATTGTCTCAATCTTATTAAACTCGCTATTGTATTAAAGTTATCTGTGTAAATTTGAAGGAAATTTATGATGCAAACTCCAAGCAATTAACTATATCGTATTGTTATATAAAAATATTCATTTTTCAATTTGTTTAGCAATATTCAGTTGTGACATTTGAATTTATTATATATTTAACATTAACTATTGAACTCTAATAAAAACTATTTTCTATACAGTTTTTAGTTTCTTTCTCATTTTTTCACGTATATAAGAAAATTAAAAAAGAAACTGTAGTTTTCTAATCTCAGTTTTGATGATATTTTAAGTAATTTTTTTTCTACCTTAGCCTAAATTTTAATTCATATAATGTTGTAAAAGTAAAGGGATCTAACATCTTCTCATAGCACAATTTTTTTTATTTGGGTTATAATAAAAATTTTTTTTGAATAAAATAAAGAATAAAGTTTTGAATAAACTTTAATACCCTAATCTGGTTTATTAATGTATAAAAATGGATATGAAGTAGGCATTTTTATGAAATCGATTGATGAATTTATGCTAGTGTCGGTTTTTATAAACTTTAAAAAATCCTTTTATCACACTATTTTTTTAAAATTAGGATTTTCAATATTATGAAAGTAAAGCGACAAAGCATTTGAAATTTCTTATGTTTTTTCGTCAGCTCAAAGTAAGCTAAGTTTTATTATGATGAATCAATAGTAAATAAATAAAAACGCATAGAAATTTTCGAATTCAAATGCTGATTAAAAAGATTTCTGATGAAAACCTGCACGTCTAAATCAGAATATGTCTTCTTCGAACTATTATTTTACTTCATTAAAAATATGATAATATAAGAATAAAATTATCTCATTATATATAGTCTTATAGTAATATTAAGTTACCACAAAATATTGATTACGTTAACCATTTTATTTTTATTTCGGCTAATACTTTTATTATTTTGAATCTACCTACCTACCTACCTACCTACCTATCTATCTATCTATCTATCTATCTATCTATCTATCTATCTATCTATGAATAATTTATTTCAATTTACAAGATGACGACGTCCTAGTTCAAAAGTAGCCCGTTTTACTCGTGTTCTAGGCGTCCAGATTTCGAGTCCCGGACAGTGATTAGTTGTTCTATGTGTGAGACGAGTGAATGGGCCATCCCCGCTGTATTCTCCTTAGGAGCTAGAAGTCAGACTTCTACCTTTGGAATCTCAGGGGACCATGCCCTAAGAAACTACTGCCCCTTCTTCCGTTGTAAAGCGGACACGTCATCATCATCATCATCAAATCACAAGATAGAAAGAATATTTAGCATAAATGTGAAAATAAAATCTTTTTAAAAATGCAATCTAATAAAATGTCAAGTAACAGTCGAACCATTCGAAAAATAGAAACGGAATTAATTTGTTTCATTTAAACTATAATCAAATCTTTCTTATGTATTTCATTTATTTGATTCCAATATTCAACCTTAGTACTTTCAATATTTTACTCGGAACAATCCAAATTGAAAAGGAAACATTTCATTTACCTCGCTCTACAAAGTAAATAATGAATACCTTATTTGCTTACATAAAATATTACGGCAAATATATTACAACCGAAATATAATAAAGCAACGATTGCAGTCCCCATTCTTAAGTAATTTAGCCGCGGTTACCTTAATTTAGGAGCATTAAGAAAATTGCTTTTCGAAAGCTACGAGTAAGCAAACTTTTCCCAGCATGCAATCGAGATTTATTGCGAGCTTCCGCAGCAGAAAACTTGGAGGAAAAGTGCTCTTTCTTGCTCTTTTGCTTCGAAGTCCTGCTCGCGACTGAGATTGATACTCGGCGGTGTCAAACGCATGCGACACCCATTGTAAATGAAATGTCCTTTGCCCCGGATTTTTTTCTTCTTTTTCGGCCTCTTCGAACACTCTGTGTTTAAATTAATTCATACAGAGAGGAAAACCGGAACCCTTTTCGGATATTAATTTCTAATAAAATTATGAATACGTTAAGGGAAAAAAAAGGCATCACGATAAATAAATAGATAAAAGAAGACTGTCTCCAGACAAAGTGCTCCTTATAATTTTGCAATTAAGCTGGGTTGTAATTAATCTTCTTTTCTGGAGGGGTCTGGCTGGCCCTAAAAGTGTTCCTGGGGCAATTACGTAGCGACAGTCGTGAGAATTTGCTTTTCAGAGCCGCTCGCATGACAGAAGGGAGGAAAGAATCGATACTCGGCCGGCGCTCAACAGCAAGGGTTAAATAAACGAGGCTTAATTTTTATCGAAAGAAAATTTCAAAGTCTCTGAACTTTTCATTTAAAAAAGAAAGGCCGGCTCGAGCCTTGAGGATGAAGCAAGACAAGTCAATTCTTTTTCCAAGACTCGTGAGACGTAAATTAATTTACGGAATACTAAAATAAGAGTAATGGGAGTTTGTGGTCATATTTAATGAGCTTAACTAGTGCATAAACAGTAAGGCACACCGGATCTCGCTTAACTTTTTTTTTAAAATTCATTAATTTGTGGTTATAACATCCTCATTTACACAGTATAAGTTTTCCTCCCTTGGAAGTTCGTGTTTTACATTTTACTTTTTCGTCGGTCACTGCAGCCGAGGGTAGCTTATTTAAATTTAGGAGAAATTAATAGCGTTAGTTTATAGATACCTGTTTTAAAAAAAGGTTCACTCATTTTTGATTTCGTTGTTATAAGATTACTTTTATTAATTGCATAGAGTCATAAAGTAATTTTAATTAAATATTTTCATATGAATTACGTAATTTTTTTTCTTTCGCTTAGTGATAAAGATATTCTTTTATTGCACCGTTAATTAAAAGCCTTTCCCTTTTGCAGTCTTATTCGTAAACAATTAACAAGATTTCTATGAGCTTAACCGTCTATTAAATTAGAGCTCGATCGAGGCACTTTCTTATAATAAAGGCTCTTAAGTTATTTAATAGCAATTCTACTTCTGAGAAATAATAATGTGTCTCCCTTAAATACCTTTATGTCTTAAATTCTTATTGCAGAAAATATATTTCGTTGCGGATTTTTCTCTATACTTACATTTTGCCCTAAATATAAATACAGTATTTCAATTCAAATTTTATCGCAAGATGATACCTGATGACGGGATAATAAACATTATTTAACATTTTTAATTATCATCAAGGATTAACTTAATTGGTTGAAAATATTGCATTCAATTACCTTTATAACATAATGATTGCATATGAAATAAAAAATCAGGGATTTAAAGTTAACTATAACTTATACAAACTAGTTAATTATTTATACATAAATCAAATTTTGTTTCAAGAAACAAAGGAATTAAGGAATGAAGGAATGAAATTTAATTTGAATTGCTTTTTATTTGAAGAATTTAAATAAAGTATATTGTAAACAAAAGCATGGTCTACAATATATCCTGATTCTTTCTTTTTTTTAACTAAAAGTCTTTGGCAAGCATACTTCCTTCTCTTTTATAGTTAGGGATTTTTTTTCTTTATTGAGTGTTGTTGTTATAAGTGATACTAACAGAGAAAAGCCTCGCCGAAGCATCAGCGAATTTTAAGCTGAAAGGAGCGTCACCTGTTTTGAATTAGCGCCAACTAGGGCCGAGAGTAAGGCTTAACTACTTACTCATCACAGTCGCTTGGGCACCCTTTTTTTACAGGGGAGAACATTCATATACCTTACATAAATATAAAACAACCATGCCCGAACCGGGACTCGAACCCGGGACGCCTAGATCGCGGGAAAGACGTGCTACACGTATGCCAGGACGCAGGCTTTCTTAGTTTTAAAGATGTTTATCGATTTTATTAATTGTAATCGCAACAATTTGTTACCATGTTATGTGTTACTTAATTCGAGATAATTGTGTGAATGTGACAAAATTCTGTTAAATTCAGAAATGAGAATTTTTTTAAAGCAAATAATAAAAGCGAAGCATCTCAATCATACATTTTATAAAGAAAAATAACTAGTAAGCGTTTCGCTTCCAAAAATAAATATCTGGTGTCTTTTTATATACCTGGTTAGACTGCTTTATAATGAGACTATACAGGATATTTCGACATAAAATAAATCGCCATATTGTTTACTATCTGAGAAAAAATCCTTTTTCTCTTTCTTTTGTTGAAGTTAGAAACGAAAAGACTGCCTGATTATTGAGCAACTATTTATTAAGGAAGAGAATTACTATTTGATTTTTTTACTGTCTAGAGATCAATTCTGATTAGAATCATTCATAAGTAATACACTAAATGGATTTTATTTCGAACATATTAAATCAAATATTATTCGAAAGATAATATCATTAATTTTCTTCTTTTCTCTTTTTAAATTTGTGGAAAATGAATTACAGTTTCCTGATCCCTAATTCTGAAGAATAGTTGTTCGTTTGGTATATAGTAAAAAAAACTAGGACGTTTATAGAAGGCATTGGTGAACGTTTATAAAAGACATTGGTGATATTGTTGATTTAATGCAAACAAATGGCAATAATTGGGAATTTTGGGGGGCAAACATTTAGTTTTCTTTGCTTGTAGTACAGTTAGAAGGTGCTACATTTAGTTGTAATTCAACGATAGTTTAGATTTACGAGGATTCCTTAAGGGCGTCGTCCAGATATATTTAAAGATAAAGACACATCGAGTATAAGAATTATGTGAATATAAAATATTTACTTTTTTTAATTTATTCTGGTGTACATATTTATTTTTATATTATATCTGAAATTTGAAAGGCATTTTATTTTATTCTGAATGCATGCACATAATCAGTGCAAACTAACAACAGTTAGCACCACAAGTGTTTATGTTTACAAAAGTTTTAAATTTTTAAGGTTCAAGGCAATTATATTTTCTCCTTAAAATTAATTATTGAATACATTTTTGTTTTTTCAATCTAATTACAATTTTTAAATCATTAAATATTTATTTCCTTACATTTTTTTAAATTTAGAAACTAATAAGAAAAATTATAATTCTTTGAATTAATTTAGTGATATTTCATATAATTAATAAGCATTAGTTATTCAATGCACTCATACATTATTTTAGGAAGTGAAAACATTTCTTTTAAATTATGACTTAATTAGATTATTTCATTGGAAGATAAGCATAATCTGTTTTCATTATTTTTTGCATCAATATGTGTGCAATTTTCATATTTAGATAACGGAAACATATTATTTAATCTAATGAAAAATTACTGGTTAACGCTTCAATGATGAAACACTTGCTTTGCTTGCTTTTCTGGTATCTCAAATTTCCACTAAACCCACATGTGTCAATGCTTTAACCCGATTTCACATAACACTTTGTAAAGGACTTTTCATTTTTAATTAACTAATCATTCAACTGTTTGTTGCATACGATATTTTAATTGTACAGCAAAAGGAAAACAGTTCACCTTGTCCTTTGAAGTGTTAACAGAAGCTTTTGAAAACCCGCAAATTCAAAACGAGTCGAAGGAAACTTCAAAGTGTTTAATAAATTCGTATTAATTAGAGCATGTTTAAAACTCGTTAATGTCATTCATAAGGTTTCAAGGAGCTTTATAAATTTTCGAAATGCATAACACTATGTAAATAAGCCCACTTAATACGTTTCTCTGAAGTTGCTGTGTTTTTTCAAGAATGGTAGTCAAGCGAATTAACGCATTTAATTAACGAAATGAATCTATGTGTAATTAACTAATTGAAACGTTCGAAATTTATTTAATTGAAATGAAAGCTTATGAATCGAATAGTATGATGTGCATCGTCTCATTTTTAAAGTAAACATTTCTAGCTGCCTTAAAAATATTCTCTATTCCCAGTTGCTTTGTAGATTGTTTTTTTAATCTACAAAAGGTTTGGTTAGTACTTGAAAGCCTTTACATTTCAATTCTTTCTATTAAGGCAGCTTTGTGTGAGTAAAATTTTTGATCAAAATCTGTCTTTCTAGAGATCAGTTCACAGTAATTGGTCAACATGCATATTTTAAATAGTTTCCTTTGATCACTTTGAGATGCTCAGTATTTAATCTAGGGATTGCCTATCTAGACAGTATTGTATAGAATATTGTCGTGTATTTCGTCCATCAGCTTCTAGCTTCGTAAAATCAGAATCCACATAAAACACCAACGGAAATCAATACCATCATAATGAGTTTTCTCCCATTGAAGCAACAATTCGATAATTACAAAGAATGGGAAATGCTCCGCTGGAGATTATGGAAAAAAGTCATAGAGAAAAGGTCACTTAATTTCTGAATTAAAATATAACCAATGATCCTTTACTTACCGCAATTGAGCTGCTCCCTACCAATCCAAAAACCACCATTCCATTTATTAACTATGAAGCTGGGACTTTGGGGGGGGGCGCAGTCCATCACAGAAAAAAAACAATAGAAAAGTAGGCTTCCGTTGAAACAGAATGTTTGCCTGAGAATTATAATCATGAAAGTTAATAAATAAATATTTTCTATCTCCTTCTTGAAGTGGCGGCCTGTAAAAAATTGTTAGAGCGTGATGATATTTTTTCGTGATATTGGATTACTTGAAATCCTCATTCACCAGTGTTGTACTCACTAATACGATGAATACCTGCTATCGAACATCTAATAATCAGGCACAATAAAAATAAAACGATTTATTAGATATCAAAGATTTATAACACTTAATGCATGCTTAGACTTCTCATAGGACCCTTTTCATAATTAGTACCATAGGCAGCTGTAGAATTTTGGGTGCGAACAACCTTCACCAATTGAAAAATTTCTAATTTTCTAGAATTTTATATTCCTTTTTTTAGTTTATTGGAAAATATACATGTGTCACCTTCTTCTGTGAAATGCAAATAATTAAGAAATTGTATTAATCATAGTGCTTGACACAGCGAACTTACTTTTTAATCTGTATTTTAATCATAGTATTTATGAAGTAATGAAGTCATAATTAAAAGAAAAAAAAGAGATTTCCATATAAAAATATAATTTTATTTTTTGTTAAAAGATTTTTCTTGCTTATGCTTGTTATAACTTCTGAAATTTGATAATTTTTGCTAATTTTTCAAAACATATAAAAAATGTTCCGTTATTTCAATTTAGAATAATTCATTATGCAACCAGCATATCGATAAGGTTGTAAAAACAAGCTTTATTTGACAAATATAAAATAATGCTATAAAAAAACCTAAAAAAATGAAAACTATTGTTGACATTCAAAATTATTCAATGGAATCATCTATTCATAACTTGAGACGAAAACAAAATAAAGAAAGAATAAGACTAAATACCAAATTGAATTCGGTTACGTTTAATGAATACCGCACAAATAGAAGACACCTGCTTTTTTTAATTAACCAAATAAAATGGCGTTTTATACAGCATCGATCGTCGGCATATATTTCATATTTACTTCTGAAGATATGAAGAGAAATGCAGTTCTGGATAATTTAAGAGAATCCTAGCAAGACGATTAATTTTTATTAACAAATAAGGAAAACTAATTCTTTCCTAATCAGTCATCATTGTTCCAGGTTTTGTACGAACACAAATCTTAGTCCTCACTTTTCCAAATTATATTCTTTAAGCAACAAGCTATAACTTTTCCGCTTATTTTCTAATTTCTCCTCGTAAATATGCCGTGCAATATATGTTTCTACAAAACTTAACCTTTTAATTGGGAACCAGCAATAAAATTGCTTTTATTAGTTACACACTTATAACATAAAAGGTGTCGATTGAAAGTAACTTGTTATTTATTTGTGATACAAGCTTTATATCAGAAATAAAATTATGGAACTCAGAAACTACATAATTTATTTTCAAATTGCGATGGCACTAAAATTCCTTCCTTTAGAAACATATTTTTATTTTATTGTCTCAGCCAATTACATAGCCATGAAGAGCAGTAACAGTCAAAATTAATTTTGACAGTTCTCCAATTCTCTTTTGCATTAATCCTCTTCTGTAAAAGATAATTAATTTTAAGATGGCGTTTCCATACTTTACTAAAAGAATTAAAATATTTCAATTGCTTAGCACGTGCACTTTAGCGTCGATAAAAAGTCTACCTTATTTTATTTCCGTTTGTTTTTTTAATGATGATTCACTTCTGTTATCAGCTTCTTTCTAGAATAACACTCATTTCAACTTCTCGTTATTTCAGACTTTTCTAAATTTAAATATCTTTGATTTTCATTAAAAATTCCCCAAATACTTACTTAAAAAATGTCGTGTAGGGAATAAACTGAAAAAGGATTTGCGGTACATTTCTTTATTTAATTAAATCCTATTTCTAACTTATTATTTCAAAAATTGCAATATCATAAATTTGGAAACAAAGGAAATGATTTTGATTTATTTATTTTCATATTGATTATAAAAAGTTGGTGAAATCGATAATTTTGGCATATTACTGTAAGCGGTCTGAAAGGAAACTTTTAAACATCGTGGATTTTTCAAATAGAAATTATTCATGCAATTTCAAGTTTTCTGTTCAAGATTTTCTATGCTTAAAGATAAGCTTTTAAAATAAAACTTAAACTTATAAAAAAGCTTTTAAATTAAATAAAAGGTTTTGGGATTTGAAATTAAAACAAATTGAATTAAATGTGAATCATTCCTTTATTTTTATTTTTTTATTTTTCTTGATATCTTGATTTTATTTTAATTTTATAATGTTTTTAAAAAAAATAATTGATGAAATTTACTATTCAAATTAAAGCAGCGCAAATAAAATGTTTAACGCAAGACAAGATTGCTTGCAAAAAAAAAAAAAAATTAAGATACATTTTCATTCTTTAAGGAATCATATCATCTTTTAGTCTGTCATCGAAAACAAAAATCCAAATAAATCAATAAATAAAAAAATTCTAAATATTCTTGATTAAAATATTAATAAATATTTTCAAATTCAAGTGAAAATAAAAGAATCGCTTGTATTAAACCTTTAAACTAGATCCAAATTCTTCCTTTCACAAAAATAATCAATGTAAAAATCGTTTTAATGATAAAAAGATTAGAATCCTTTCAAAGACAAAATGAAAAAAAAATAATGCTTAAAATTTTCACCCTAATTCCTTTGATGCGGATATCTATCAATTATTGAAGACTCTCAACAATGGCTTTTCAATTTAATTCCATTTTCGTTAAATGAGACTCAAAGGGCGAAAGAAAATTTTTAAAAAAATACCTTAATTAATATGCAGCGATGAATTATGAATTTCTGACGAAGCAAAATGAATTACTTGTTTTTGCTTTCAAGGGAGGCAACTTTCGGAGATTAAATCGTGTGATAATAAAATAAATTTATAATTACGCTAAAGACACTTTTGTCATTTTATAAAATCGGCTTAAATTCGGGAGTTTTTTTTAAACTTTTATTTTTCATCTTAAAATGCAACCAGTATTACAAGCAAACGTGTGTTTTCATTGCACAAGCCTTGCATTTTTTTAATTGAAGGTGATAAGTTTCGTAGCGTTATGAAATTATTCTGTTAAATTTTTTTTATAAGCTATATATTTCGAAAATTTTATTTTAATTCTTTTAAACTTCAGAAACACTTAAATATTCTGAAGAAATGAAATAAATTATTTAGAAAGTAGAATGAAGTAAATAAAAATAAATAAATAAATAAAGTGAATAAAAAGTAAATAAGCAACTAAGAAATTAAATTAAAATAGATAAATAATAGTAAATAAAAATAAATAAGAAAATACCAAACAAAAGTTAATAAATAAATGATATATAAATAAAAATAAATGAATAAAAAATAAATACATAAAAAGTAAATGAAATTAAATAAAATAAATAAAAAAATAAGGCTAGAAATTCGTCTAATATTTAAAAAAATGGCAAAAAATGAAATGTATTTAATAGCAGATTATTATTTTTTCCACAATACATATTCGGTATGAAATTTTCTATAATGACTGAAAGTCTTGTTTTTAAAGATATTAATAATATATCTGAAAATTCATATTCAGATATGCACTTAATTTACATTGCTATTAATAACATTTGCGATACGTTATTATTAGTAATATTTTTAGTTATTTTATATCGATTTTTTTTCATACCGAGATAAATTTTTTTGTGTATGGTACTCGCCATAGACAAGCCTTCTGCCGAAGTCAGGGATTTTAAGCCGAGTTTTAGAGTATCTTGCTTCAGTAGCGCCATCTAGAGCCAAGAGTACGTCTTAGGTACATATGCACCATATCTTTTTTCAAGGGGAGTTTATTATCATGTGAGAAAATGATGGTGTATTTAGCATGACAAAAATCTGTAGGCGAAAAATAAAAATTTTAGTCCGTAGGTTGAAAATAAAAATTTTATTATCTGCACGAACATCTCAAAAATTCAGCTTTTAATAACCCGTTACTATCACATTTACAAAAGCTCTGATTAAAAAAATGAGTTAATAGCTGCAATCAAATAAAACCTTAAAAAATGTTATTTTGAACGTGTGATTATATAAAATGAAATAAATAGGCACTGTAATATTTTTTAAACAATAAATGCAAATTTTTTTTGGATAGTTTGCAACACTATAGTGACTCATTCAATGAAACAATTTAAAAGAATGAAAATATAATTTAACTTGCACGAGCATGTGGTGCTTGGGCGTTCAAGAAATTATGTTCTGAATGATACAGTGAAATATGCAAAGCAGATTTCAATTTTAATCTTTTTATTTATGTATTTCATTCAGCATCCACAGATAGTATTTAGAGAATGATCATCTCTGATCTAGTACTCCAAGTCGAAACATACCTATTGTTTCGACTTGGAGGGCTTTGTAACTACTACAGACTTATGCGTGCACCAGTCGCCATGTACACGGAAGGACTTCGGCCAACAGGGTTCAAACTCACAACTCAAGTGATGTGAATCCAACGCTGTACCAACTAGGTTGTCCCAGAATAGGTCATAAACGTTTAGTATTTGATTAATAGGCTCATATTGCTGATATTTTTGAACGGATATTATTTAATTTCTGCATCACGCTATGAGGTTGAATCTAGTTTAGGAACAGTTCCTGAACAGAATCGAGTTTAGAACTTTAAATAATTTTTTATAAATGTGTATCACATTAAATTTAAAAGGATTTTCATGGGTTTTGTTACAAATTTCTAAAATGTCAGATAACTAAAGATCCTGTTTAACATGATTTTAAAATCTAAAATCATATTTCTATTGCGGCATTCGAATATACTTTTCATTCGAATCCAAACCGTAACAAATGTTTAAAAGAATTTATCTTGCATACTTAAATGAATGTATACTTTTTTGTGATTTTTCTTATACAAATAACCCTGCAAATATTAGCTGATGCTTAATATCAACATTTTCATTATAATATTGATGATAACGTTTCTTTTTCGTTGCAAAATATAAAATATAGATAAAGTGTTTTCAACAACACAAATTTTACCTTAATTATAACGATATTAAAACCCAGACATGTTAAATTTCTAAAATTTCTGTGTAAAATTCTTGTAATTTCAGAATTTGCGAATGCCTTAATTTTGTAAATTTTTTTTTGTTTAACTACAACAAACCTCCTTTTAATGAAATTGTTTTAATTCTATATTTAGCAAGGAACTATAACTACGTGACTAATTCTTAAATACTTTTCTAGAACAGCATTAAAACTAATTAAGAAAGTTACTGGCATGACACTTTTTTTATTTTCAGTTGGAAAATTTTAAAAGTTAGATTTAAATTAAAATTTGGAAAGAAAAAAGAAATTTAAAAGCTCTTTTTTAGATTTTGTATTTATATTACGAAGCATGGTAATAAATTGGTTGGGAATTCAGAAAAACCACAATAGAACAGTATACAAAACATTGATAATTTAGGAGGATTTGAATTTATTAAGAATAAAGGTTTCAAGACAAGCGCTTCTGGTTATTCAATATTGCAAATTTTATTGCATCATAAAATAAACAAACAAAATAATCGAATTCAAAAAGTCGTTAAGAAATCAAGTTACTTTGACTTTATTTCAATCAGTACGATTTTTTCAACTTAATTCAAGGCAAACCTCCCTTGATATACTTCTCTGAAAGAAAAGAATCACCTTCAAACCATGAGATATGATCTAAACTTTTAATTTGCATATTTAGATTTATAGTTGTAGAATTTTTTGAAAAAAATTAGTTTATAAGCAACCTTGAAATAACCACTATTTTAAAGTTCACAGAAAAATATCATAGTATATTAACTAATATTTATTATTTGTATATTATAATAACTAAGATAAATTATATAAAGTATAATGTAGAAAGGTCATAATGTATATTTAATGATGCCACCAAAAATCTTGCTATTTAAGGTGTGGAATGGGGCGAAAAATGGATGTTAATCTATGATAGAAAGTTCTTACACTTCCTAAGTCAATCTAAAACCAATCTTTAGAAAGCAATTACTTTGCTGTTGGGCTACCTATTAATGATTTTTCTTAGAACAAAGCTCAAATGCAGATTAGTATTTTTGAAAATCCTTCTAAAATACTGTCAACTTCTTATTTTCAATCTGAGTCAAATTTCTATCTCAAGTGCTACTTATTTCTTCATAGCTCTCCTCTGGCTAACAGAATAAGTCAAAATTCATTATAGCATGTGTTCTTGATTCATTTTACAAAATATGTTATAAGTAATAAAACAACCATAACTTTTTGATATTTTCATTTGGTATTTTTTAATATTAATTTAAACCATGCAAAATTGTATATCAGTTATAATGATTTTTATTTCAAGAATACCAATTCGCATTTCCTCTGGATTCAGGAGACCTGGCTTTGCATTATTAATAATCTAAAGCAGTTTATCGAACTATTAATGTAATGGAAACTATCAATAAAACACTTTAAATTATTTATTGCGTTTTGCTTCCACATCATTACATTTTTTATTTCCATCAAAATTAATTAAAAAACTGTACATGAAATATCTGCATACATTTAACGCAAGATTTGTTTAAAAGCATGAAAATTTCAAGAATGTTTTAAATGGGGGCACTTGTTTCACTTTCTTCACTTGACGCGCGAAAGAAAAATTAGTGAACTGAGGAATGCTGCAATAGTTTCCCAACATCCGTCGCGAGTGTCAATCAAGTCGAATTCTCTAAACTAACATTAGGTATTCATTAGGATGCTTAACGGTGCAATCTGCGAGCATTATTGGATTCCAGTTGGTCGCTTGGAGACACAATGAACAGCCGGGTCTCGCAGCTTGTTTTCGCATAGTTCCACAATTACACCTGCGAAATAACTTCTCCGAGTTAATGAATGTTATTTATCTCGGCTGTTAGAAAATATTCATTCTTAAATGAAATCTTTATAGTGCAAGAAATCTGGTCTTGTGGCTATTATTAAGGCATAATATGTCGACAAACAAGTAAGTTAATTTAAGGCCGTGGTAATTTTAAAATTACCAAATGATAGTTTTAAAATAATTGTATTACCAATTTAAAAATAATTAATTTAAAAAGTCAATAAAAATAAAATTCGTATAAAACCATTTTACTTAGTTAAATATTTTTTTTCTTATAAAACGCATCTTAAGAAAATGAAAGAAGATTTTCGTACTATCAATCTTGTAACTTTTGATAATTATTGCTGCTCTTTAATTTAAATGTAATAAGTAATATAAAAAAATTAAAGTTAATACCTACTTCGGTCAACAAAGAAAATTTTCATTTTAGTTACATTTAATTAAATAATTACGATTAATATATATAATTTATCAAACTATTATTGATTTTCGCAAGAGTTGAAGTTGCATTATTTACTTTCTCGCGAAAAATACTGAAATCCTTGCATTTTACAGATTGAGCTGCTGCCTGTTGATTTCAATTCTCATTACAAACTGCTGATCCCCCCCGGGTACACCTCGAAATGAAGATGAGAGGCTTTTGGTATGGTTGTTGCATCTCGGAGCCCTAGAGGGTACTCTAATAGGTGGAGGTAGGTTCCTTCCGTCGATGACGAGACGTACTTCCAAAGGCAAGGGTTGTGCCGTGGCCGGTGATAATCGTTGGAACTGGACCACAGTTCCCGCCAGTGATGCTGTTTCGGTGGGCCGGTCATTGTTTTATGGTTTAAATGTATGTTCTTTCGTGGCAGGTCGGAGAGTTTGGTATGACTTGAAAACTACTAAAAATCTATTTAAAGTATTAAAAATAAATTTAATTTAATTAATGAATGAATATTTGAAAAAATTGCATTAACATTCAAGTATTATCCATTACACGTTTAAAAAATGTATTTGAACTTTAATGGATGAATAAAAAGTATTTTATTAAGTATTGAAAATTTGAACAAG
>JAOUZG010035355.1:2780748-2797921 GCA_026289955.1 Argiope argentata
TATATATATATATATATGCTCTAGCTGTCGCTATAGTTGACTAGTTCAAAAATTTCTTTGAGGAACGTTATCCAATCAAAAGACTCCATTTTTCAGAGGTAAACTTTATGTTTTGCTAATTGCTTTAAAATTATGGAAATTAAAACTTCATTACTAGGAAAGTTTTGATAGCAGAAAATTGGGACATATTTTTAGGGGCGTTAATTATATCTCACTAAACATAACTAATATTTTTAGGTGACTATAAAATAACATTTGAAGTTTTACCGGTTAGAACTAGATACATTTCTATGGAAATATTTTATTTATTATTAAAAGGAGATATTTTACAGCGATAAAAGGCTTCCGGTAATTCTACAGATTTAGTTAATATCATTTTTATAATTTATGGTGTTTCTAATTCTTATAATAAGCTCTTGGGAATCATTTAAATGATATCTTTAGCAAACATTCTTCTAAAATTTTATTGCCTTATTAAGGTTTTATGCATTTCAAGATAATTAGATTATAGTTATTTCTATCTTTTGAATGAATTGTCGTGTTTTATGGCATAAGGGAAGGGGGGTTCGTCAGTGATGTTCTATTTACTGACTTAAAAGAAAAGCCGCATGCGATGATTCTATTTATAAATAATGACATTTTTCTATTTTTTAAAAATTAAAGGTAAAATAAAAAAAATTACTAAATTAAAATATAATCGAAGAAAATCTGTGAATACACAATAAATTAATAAAAGTAATGAATAAATAAATAAATCTAAATTTTATAAACTGAATTCTGACCAAATTTTATAATTTGAATTTGAAATAATAAGAATTTCAAAAAAAGATAAACTAATTTGGTTAAGGTCTCTCATGCTCAAATAAATCAACACGAATTAAATTTTAGAATTGTAACTTCTAACCTAAAGCTCTGTAAATCAAGAATTTAATCGAAAAAATATTCGCAGCAATAAAAAAAAACAGAGTTATGCTGAAAGAAAAAAAGTATATGGATTAAAAAATCATCGGATATTGAAAGAATTTTTTTTTTGTTCATCTTAAGTAAGCTAAAATCGTTTCTTTTCTTTCTCCAGAAAAACGATTTATAAACATAATAGCTAAAATTCTTTCTAAAATATTTGCAGGAAATTATAAAAAAAAGTGTTATCTAGAAGCATTATTAAGGATATGAAGCATTATGAAGTTGTTTTTAGAATGATAATGCTACGCAAAGCTATGCAACTTTTTTGAATAACAAAAAATACCTGGCTTCCAAAAAGAAAAGCATTTATTTGAAGCACTCAAAATAGAAGAAACACTTTTTTCTTCCTTCAGCAAGATTTTCAGTTCCTTCACAAACAATTTGAAGATATAAAAAAATTTAATGCATGTGTATTCACTTAAAAAAATTCTCAGAAAATTATAATACATTAGAAAAATAATTGTTTCTCTAAATATTTATTGAATATTTAATGATTTTTTTTAGATATCCGTAAATGGTATTTCTATTATGTGATAGTTTCTGAACTAATTAAGATAATTTAGAATTTTATGCGTATGATTTATCCTCTATTTTCATCCAATGAATAATTAATAATATTTCATTTGGCGTTAAGTTCATATCAATTATGATATACTTTATACATATGAATTTATTCACATACGAAATACTTTTACATAAGTTGTTAAGAAACCTATGGAGGATATTTTAAACAAAAGTATGATTTATACACAGTGAAATTTCGAAATTGTTCACTTGGACTTATAATTATTTAATGCTGTCTTCAGGACTGTGAATTGCACACAGCATGCAAGGTTAGCGAGAAATCAAAATTTATCTCTAGAGGACTCAATAATGCGTGATAATAGATCGAAAGAGATGAAATTTGAATCGCATATAATACAAGTGGTAAGCTTGATATTTATGAAATAAAAAAATAATATCAAAATTTGCTAACAGATGCTGCTGTAATACACATGTTATTTATTTTCATATATTAAAAATGTGAAATATAATTTGTATTTGTAGTGAATGTCTATTCATAATTATTTATATCTATCATAAATACCACATGTCTATCATAAATCGTATATATGTATCATAATTCCTTTATACCTATCATAAATCAGATATACCTATCATTAATAATATAAATTATATCAGATATCTGTAAACTACAGGCTCTGTCAAGGCTTTGTGTGACGTAATTGCCGCTCATTATGCGAATATTAATTCATGAAACTTCTGAAAAAACAAGCAAAAAAAAAAACTATTCTCGATCTTTTACTTCGGAAGACAATTGAGTACTTCCTTAAGGCAGATCTTAGCAAAAAACCAAATGTTTGATTTCTTTATTAAAATTGGAAATAAAATTATTTTACTTAAACGTTGCAATAATTGGAGTCATAAAATACGCTCCCAATTACGACATATTACTTCAAATGCCTGGTTAGCCATTTACCTTTTTTAAATAGCAGGTGGTTTCTGTACAAACATTAGTTACTTCTCTGTGAGTCATTATTGCGCTGAAAGAAAATAAAAAAATGACGAAATTCTTTATCTAGAACTAATAGGACTCCCTTTCAGATGAAAAAGAATTCCGTCGTATAAAGCTAATATGAAGAAGTTTAGTAGTTCAATGGGCTTAAGCAGATGATACAGAAATTTGAAACAACCAAATAGAGGAAAAAATCAAATTCTTTCTCTTAGTAACGATAATACGATTATCACAGTCTGGTTAAGCCTTGAAGTTAGTAGTCAAGAACCCCGTGGAAGTGTGAGTGTGTCTGGTGTTTCCCGGATATTGTATTTATCACATTTCACTAAACGAAAACTCTTAATGTGGATTTTGTATTCTTCCCCTACAAAGTCAAGCATTTTCACATGTTGCAAGATGGAAACTCAAAGGTTCGTCAAATTTTTGCAATTCGCTTCCTTGCTGGTATGGTTTTAAGTCACTAGACCATGGGACAGTTGTTGAAATAAGTTTGCCTCAATAGGCAAGTTAATATCCACAACATTCAAATTTAGGTGGTGAAGAACTCTCACGCTAGCTAATTTACCATTTCATACTAAGCATCTTGTGTGTTTTATACCTGTCTTTATAATTAGACCACGTTTGTTGGGACGAATAGGTCAGTGCAAATGGAATGAATGCAAATATATTTTGTTACAGGATATATGCATCAACTTTGTTTTGTTTTTGAAGAATTTTTTAATCTCATAAGTTCAACCGGACTAGAAGATTCGTGGAGTCCGTCAGGGCATTACTTTTCAGGCAGGAGGGCGTACCTCGTCACTTTGATAATCGTGCAAATTAATAGCACTTTCAACTGCAGTCAACATTTCACAAATGCCCGGATGATATACCCTTTTTTTCAATAGTGTAGCTTTTTCGTTTATCAAGTGACTTTTGGTTGCAATTTTCCTGAAGAAAACTATTTACCGTGAAAGCCCATTATCTGTGCCAGATTTAAAGGATCAAAATCGATGCTTTGCCTTTTCTATTTCTGTAAACTCACTCATGTCAGCTTCAGAAATTCCAGGTTTTGAAATTAAAGTCCGTTGTTGAACATTAAACGGGACGTATTAATCCCGTTGAATATTGTCTTTATATATTTTTTAACATTTAACATTATGGAATATTGCTTTTTATATTTTTAAAAGCCTATATAGGCTTTACTACTTACTTACTTTTTACTTTACTTTTACTTTTTACTTTTACTTTACTTTTACTTTTTACTTTTACTTTACTTTTACTTACTTACTTACTTTTTACTAAGACTATTATAGGCTTTTTTTATCGATTATTAAAATGCCTACCGAGGCATTATTGCAATATTTAAAGCAAAGATATCAGGCCTTAGTTTGACTTAAATTGAAATGACAATTTCTTACTTCTTTAAAACACAAATTTAGTTATTACTTATCATAATATTTGATAAATTATGTGAAATTTTTTGTTAACTGTATAAGCGTATTTCCGTAATTTGTTCCTCGAAATGAATAATTAAAGATCTGGGAATACAGCTAAAACTTTAAGTGGTAAGCGTACGTCTGAAATAATTCACATATGTAATAAAAGCGAGATAAAAAGAAAAGTTATGAATGGTATTTTACTTTTGTAAAATATTTCCAGGCTTACTAAACAAATATTTGGCCATTGTTTAAAAGTTTTTGTTTGTTGTAAACAGATTGTTTTACTTTTCAACAATTTTAAAGCATCCTTTAATTATTAAGTAAGAAACCGAATAATGAAGCATTTTCAGATAATGTCTACATTTTTAGGTTTTGAAAAAATAAATCAGATCGGTTAATTATCACTAATTCCAAGTATCCATAATTTAAATATGTTTAATGAAAATGGAAAGTAATTTCTGTTTTTAAAAAAAGTCAAACATTCGTAACAAACTTGCAAACTAGTGTTAGCAAAGTAATAAATGCAATAATTTACCTCATTACTTCTATTGGAAAATGATACAGGATTTTTAAAATTTTTTTCTTCTTTTTAAAGTCAGAAAATAGTGATGTTTAATGAAATATTTAAAGAAGCGGGAAAAAATAATTTAGTTATTGAACTTTAAACAAGTTTCTAGTTAACCTCTTTCCTAGTCATTTGGAGACGTTAATTGTTCTAAATAGAAACAAAATAATCAGTGTTGATGAAAAGTTAAGAATTAATAACAAAAGTTCAATACATATTAGTAAGTTTCATAAATAGCTGTAATATTTTCTATAAATTTTTAATGATATTTTTCCTATTTTATATTACACTTAAGTCTTGAACTTATTATTATTGATTCCAATTTTTATACCATTCGATACGAAATCTAAATAATTGAGCCAAAATATTTCCAATAGTTTGTTATAAAAAATTCTCTTGTAGAAATATTTATTCAAAATATAAAAAAAGAAATTTTCATATTCAAAATCAATCAATCGTAGATTTATCAAAATACGCATCACAAATTCTCACTATTTGCCCCAAAGTTTCTACAAAACTTTTCAATAGTTTGGCGTGAAATTTCAACAATTCAACAAAATGTTTATACCACTCAAAAATATAATAACAATTATTAATTACCGAATTCTCTTGGTATGCCAGTAAATCTCATCAGCTCTTGAACCTGCAACAAATCAAGAAAACTTTTATTCTACAACTCTTCAACTTAATTTTCTATATGAAAAATAGCAACTTTAATCAGAAACTAGAATTCATTATTGAAACCGACTATTATTCACTAATTTCCAAAATAATAACTGTAATATTCGCCATGAATTACAAGAGAAATGGCAACAAGAACTTCCACATTCCTATACTGCTCAAAAATATTATTGTAATAATTAATTACCGAATTTTCTTGATATATTAGATTATAAAAATATTCAGTCATTTAGTATCTGGAGTGTCAAGAAAATTTTGATTCAATAATTTTTCAAAATAATTTATAGATAAAAATTTAAAAAAACAACAACTTTAATTAAAAACCAGAATTAATAATTGAAACCGAATAGTTATCATGGAATTCCAAAATAATAATTGTAATACTTATCATAAATTGTAGGAGAAATAACAACAGGATCTTTCATGCTCTTATTCTGTTCAAAATAAGTAATATAATTATTGTTTACCAAACTCATTTGATATATTAGATTATAAAAATATTCCATCATTTATCATCTTGGGTTTTAAAAAAACCTTGATTTAACAATTTTTCAAAATTATTTGCTATATAAAAATGAAAGGAACAACTTAATCAAAAACTAGAATTCAAAATTGAAACCGAACATTCATCACAAGATAATAACTGCAATATTTAACATGATTTCTAGGAGAAATGGCAACGGAACTTCCACATTCTTATTCTGCTCAAAATTATTAATAGAATTATTAATTATCGAATTCTCTTGATATATTACATCATAAAAATCTTTAACCAGTTAACCTCTAAAGTGTAACCCTGATTTAACCATACTTCAACATAATATTCAAGATAAAAATGAAAGAAACAACTTTAATCAAAAACTAGAATTCGTAATTGAAACCGAATATTCATCACGAAGTTCCGAGATAATAACTGCAATACTTACCATAAATTGCAGGAGAAATGGCAACAGGATCTTCCACATTCCTGCTTCCGAGGCGAACTTTTCGGCGGCAAACATCAGTTCCGCGGCAGAAAATTGCCCCCATTCCAACTCTTATTTTGCAGCCATATATTGCCTTTCCTGTCTGAATCCTCATCAGAATTTCATTTCCCTTCATTATCTTTAGAACACGATCGCTTCTCTGTTTATTTCGAAAGAAATACGAGGAGGTACCACTGGGACGAATTTTAATACTGCCGTCAAGTACAAATTACGGGTTCTTTTCTTTTAAAAAGCTTTGGAGACCCACCGTTTTAAATCGCTGGGGTTGGTGTAAAACACGTCTGGGTTATTACCGACATTTCCGGTGTCTTTCTTGGAATATTACATTTCCATATCCCATATAGAACGGGAACAGGTAGGAGGGGCGAGGGGAGTCGGGACGTTATCGCATTTAGCTTTCGCTCCTCGACAAAATTTGCGGAAATCACGATACACGGTGTAATGATTGGGATTCGAATGTAAGGACAAGAGGTATTAGGACCAGACCCATTTTTGGTCACGAACTTCAGTTGAAAATCATAACTAAATGCTGACATAAAAGGAAACATTAATATGTGTAAAAGCGTTTCAACAAAGGCTATAAAAGTCAGCGAAATATTTATGAGAAATATGATAGATAAATGTCTTTCTTTTCGACTAAGAATTACTGGAGATGTAATATGAGATAATTACTGTTGAATTTTTTTTATAAATCCTAATTTTTTTTATTAAATTTAAAATATTTTAGGTATTTTCTATTAATGACTACAAAATTGCATTGAGTATTCAGACTCATTTTTGGCCATGGATTTTAGTAGAAATTATAACTAACTGCTGGTAAAAAAAGAAAATACAAATAAGCGCAAAAAGAATATCTGTAGATGGTTAAAATTGTAAGCAAATGAAATATTTATAAATAAAATGACGATAAGTAATTAAGAGTAGTATGAAAAAACATTTTTTTTTCAAATAAGAATAAATTAAGAAGCAATATGATATAAGTATTGTTCAAATATTTCACAAGTTTCATTTCTTTTAAAATATTTCTTTATCAAAATTACAAATATTTTAGATACTTTTCATTAAATATTATTAACTTGCAAATGGGTGTTTTTCTATTCATGGTTTTCCGAACATGAATAATATTACAATTAATATTATAATCAAAATTCAATCGTTGTTTAACTGACAAGTTTTATTATTCATAGATGTATTTATTATTTATATAAGGATCAACAGTGGGACCTTATTACTAGAATTTCAGGTTCTTTGAAGCAATGCTCATTATTTCAAATAGATTTTTCAAGTTCTTTTTACAATAATAACTCACACAAATTTATTTTATTTTAATTAAAAAATATAAGAAAGAAACCACCCCATTAAAACAAAGCTTATGCCATCGAAAACACCGTGGGAAATGCTAATGGTGTAATACATTTATTATCAAAAAATATTTATAGTATGGAATGAGGGGGGAAAAGGTCAAAAAAATGGAAAGCATTTTAAATTTTGAAAACTGTTTGCATTTTAAAGATTCTTGAACTGATTTCCTTGGAATATTAAACTATAGTGATTTTCACATGTTAATAATTTTTTTTATACATTTCGTATGCTGACAACTCAAATAGCAGTTTTTAAATTGTGGAATTTTCTTAAGCATTTAAAAACTATAAGTTCAGGGAATAAAGTAATAAGTTTAAAAAAAGAAAATGCTAATATTAAGAGTTTCTTTTTCAAATTATACTTGCCGTAACAAATACATCAAGATATATTTTTATATAGTACGTTAATAGATCAATATTCAGTCTAATTTACCAATAGTTAGAGTGAAGTATAGTTTATTCATATTAACGTCTCGCTGTAGAACAACATGGAGCTATTAACAAAAGTTAGAATTAAAAATTTCAAAAATTCATTAATAATAATAATAAAAGAAAACCAGAAAAATTTTTCTTGTTCACTTCTACGACAATAGAGTAATAAGTACTAATTTAAATATTTTAAATACAATCTACAAGTAATTTAATTTACTTGACTTAAAAATTTAATAGACTCAATTTGCGTAAATAAAAATTAGATGTTTTTTTCAAAATGTCTCTATTGATGCAAATTAATGCCAGGGCATAGATTAAAAAAAATTATCGATCTAAAATATTTAGACTAAACCAGGCTACTGAATATCCGATCAATCATGACTGTCTAACTGAATATATAATTTTATAATTTATTTATAGCAATACTTCGTTTCGAAATTTTAACACAATAATTGCGTTAAATTATGCGGGACGTCCTCCATCACACTCTCTCACATTAAAATTAAACGCATGCTCAAATGAAATCATTAATAGAGGCAAACTAGGAATTTGTTTGTCTTGAAAATTGTAATGATCTCATATTGAAGTTTCAAAACTAGTTTCAGCATTAATAATAGTTTGAGACGTCTGCTATAGTCGCAGCGTAGTCCAAAGAAATATTACAGACAGTTCCGTTGCATGTAATTAATGGAATCATACGATAACATATTCTAAATATGTACTTTTATCAGTATATAATAAGGATGCATTGTTCCTTGCAATATATCAAAAAAAGACACACATTTCTCCTAAATAAATCACTCAAATTCGTTCAGTATTAAAAGACTTGCACAGAAAACATTGGTCTTCAGAGGATGTCACAATAAATAATCACAGGGTCTTATATCGGGGCCATTCAGTGTCAGTTCTAATTAATGAGGAATAATGAAATGCAATGTTTGTATTCTCGAAATGTATCTTAAAATAAGGTAACACTGCTGGTGTAGCCAAACACTCTTTGCTTTTATGAATAAGTGCCCCTTAATCTGAATTGCATCTCTTATTGAAATATTCACTTATTTAATTCAGTTATGGAACTGAATCGATTCAGTTGATATTTCAATAGAAGTTATGATATATATTCAAAGATTAATAAAAATCTAAGTAACTTTTCAATTGTTCACATAATATTTAATCATAAAACAATGGCATACGGAAAAATTTTAATGATCGAACTGCCGCAAAAGCATTGGTTGGAAGTTGAGCCGTAAGGTTCATTACCGGCCATTGTAAAACGTAGGAGGAACGCCTCATCATCCGTTGAGGGTAAATACTCCACACCATACTTATTCATACTAAGTGGCGAGAACCAAACATCGAACCGAAATCTTTTGACTTTCTAATGACAAACAGATCTTTCATTTTCAGTAACTGAGATACGAAGGAATCACTTATAACTATCTATTTTAGGCAATTCACAGTAAGTTAAATAAATTCAAATGCATTTTTCATTGAGACTAGAAGCGAAATATCTAATTTTGAATTTCTTTACTTTTGTGCTCAACACATGCCTATTAATTTATATAATCATAAGATAAAATAATCTTTATAGTTTTTTTAAAAATAAAACACATTATTTATTTATGCTTAAAATTTGATTTTAAATCTATGATAGAAAAGGAAACGATTCATATGGACAGAAACTCATTTTAAAGCCCTTTTACTTCATTAATGTGGATTTGATATAAAAATCAAATAGAAAAAAATTATTGTTAGAATATGTCTTTTAAGATCGTTAGTATTATTAAAATAATGTCAATGCTTTTTCCTTATATTAAAATTTTAAATTCTGATTGACTTTAGCAATATAATTTAAGTAGAAAAAATAAAGTTTTACTTTTTAAATATTTTCATCTTGTTTCCAAATAATTGAAATGTTATATTGAAAAGAAAAAAAAATATTTAAAATTATCTTTTTATGTGTAATTATTGAAAGTAGAATAAAACTTAGAATTCCAGAAACATCTGTCTTTAAAACTATCAAATATTCTATGCATATATATATATATATATATATATATATATATACATACACTTCAGAAAAATTATAGAATTTATAATTTCTTAAATTTAAGCTCGTTATATGCTGAAATAGAATTCAGTAATTTCTATGATATTAAGATATTTGAAGCACATTTTGTAAAATAATATATAATTATTTTACTAATAATGTTTAGCTTATATTTATCAGGTAAATATGATTGCTAGCTGTAAACATTTCTTCGAAGTTGATTTTTTTATATTATGAAATTTTCCATGAAGCATTCTTTATATTTAATATTCTATAATATTTAATAACTTATATAAAAACCTGAAAAGCGCCGATACAATAAATTGTGTATTATCCGAAATAAAATTACGATTGTTACGTAGAAGTTAAAAATAACTTGCATCTAAAGTCAACTAATGTAAGACTTTTTGTTTCCTTTTCATTGATGTCATAAAATGAAGTATTTCACCCTGCAAAAATTATATCGTAATTTAATATTTACAATTATTTTTTCAACTGCATGAAAACATTTTAATCTAATTTATTAAGAATTCTTATTCGTAAAATTTTCGAAAAATCATTCCCATCATACATGTAAACAATCGCTCCAGATCATATTTAGCATTCAATTTTATAAAATATTTTATTCATCATAAATATTCAATGAACAAAAATGGCGGCAATAACTTGATTTGTCATTCAACCGGTCTTCATTGGGATATTGATATTCGTGTTTTAGTTTTTTTACGCTGTGTTCCATATGAGATCTGATTGAATATTTGCGAAAATTCAGAACGATTTTCGCGTGGAATCAGTGCCATTATAGCTCTTGAATGTGCATATAAATGTATGTAAGAGATTACAGGATACAAGCGGATGTCAGAATGTATTAGCAGTCGAGAAAGTAACGGTAATCGATGAAGAAACTGGTATCTCTGGCAGTATAATTGTAACTGTAAGGAGATATTGCATTTTATCATGGCTTCAAGTCAAAAATCAATGTAAAACCTTCAGGATATTTATCACGAGTCCCTTGTTATGGTCCTAGGAATAAGCTCTTGCCATAGATAAATTCTGAGTTTAAGAATAACTCGATTGTTGAAAGATGGGGAAAATAATTTTTTTAAAAAAATCGGGCTATTGGCTGCCTTCTAACGTCGGTAAAGAAAACCGTTTCATAAAGGAATGAGGTTGAAAAACATATTTAATAAAAGCAAACAAAGTAACGACAAAAAGGATTTCTAAGAAGGAAAGAAAGGAGCTTCTGTTAGTTTTTGTTGTTGTCGTTTGTTTGTTCTGCAATCGAAGAATTCTTTTATTATAAAGGTTTTGTTGAATTCTTATACACATGTGTATATACAGATACATATTGCTTATGTACATATAAATTGCATCTGAATCAATACATTTCTTGACTTCGTGAATTTTTAAATTGATAGATTTAAAAAATATTTGGATTTTCAGATGCAATAAATATTTTTGATATAAGCTAATTTCCGATGTAAAACAAATAAAAATTCTTTGGCAAAATATGCAGTATAAAAAGAATAATTGGACAAAAATATGCTAGTGAATTCGAAAACGAACAAAACATATGTTGATAACTTCCTAGTGATTAGCTCTTTTTACAATACCATATACTTTAGTAGCATTTACGAGGATTATATTAAACTACAAAGTCTTATGCTGTTAGTTGCTAGAATATCCTTGAAATCTATTTACTTGTATTATAGTTTTAATTTAATTTAAACATTAAATATTTTACAGTTTATTTCTGGGGGAATAGAATTAGAGAAGACAAATATGTTTTTAAAAAAGATTTCGATAGAGAATTTTTTAAAAGTAAAAGTTTTGATATAAAAAAAATTATTTAATAAGAGGAATATTGTCAACTACCGGAAAATTAACTTTTCCTCTAAAGTTTTTACTGTAAACAAGCTGTGAATTAAAATATATGTTTCGTGCGTTTTCTGAAGAAAAGTATTTATGTTCCATAATTCAAACATGCTGTGAAAGGCTTGGGATTAAAATTTATGAATACAAACTAAGCAAAATTACAAAATTTGAAGAAAACCCCATAAATTATTACTTCTAGTATATGCAAAGAAGATTCCAACCAAATACTCGAAGAAAAGAAAGTATTGATTTACATAACTTTAAAATAAAATTCCTGATAATTAAAGAAAATCAGCAGATGCTGAATTTTAAGGTCTTCAAATATCAAGATAATAAATATAAATCAAGACAAAGCTACAAGTCATAATTAAAAAAAATTCCATTGCATTCCATGTAAAAAATGAAGACTGATACTGTTAGGGAACGTACACATTTCAATATAATCTTGCAAAGTTTCATGACTTTTCACTATGATCAATTGATTCTTTAGTAAGTTAAAAACAGATATTCGCAAGTGCAAAGCTACTACTAATGATGAAGGACTCTGAAAAATAATAGAGGAGAAATGGAAATTGTTTGAAAAGGATCGTAGAATTCGGGATGCAGATTTATTGACCAGAAAAAAAGTTATCAGATTCAAAACTTGAATAATAGCTTTTAGATTGCAAATATCAATTAAAAACATCTGC
The DNA here is from genome assembly GCA_026289955.1 of Argiope argentata. Taxonomy (NCBI): domain Eukaryota; kingdom Metazoa; phylum Arthropoda; class Arachnida; order Araneae; family Araneidae; genus Argiope; species Argiope argentata. The sequence continues at coordinate 2,793,288 of JAOUZG010035355.1, forward strand.
GATCGTTTAAAAAATATATAGATATCCTCTATAAAATGCTATTCATTTAAAAACTAATAGTTACTTTGAATTTTTTTTCTATTCTTGGAACGTTAATAAGAAAAGTGACGTAGACATCTAAAACTTATTAATTTACAAAACTGACATTCAAGTTTTTTAAGTAGTTCATTAAATACAAATATGGCATTTTTGTATATTAAATCTGTGGAACAATTGAAAATGTTATTTTTCTCTTGAATAATATGAATTGGCACGAATCATGTGAGAATTGTATCTAGGAATTGTAATAAAGAGGCGTAATAATTTCCAAAACATATTGCCTTTATATTTAAAAAATATATAATTTTGACAAGTTGATAAAAGTTCTTAGATGTAATGTCTTGATGCGGGCTTCTATGCTTTATTTAGCAGTTATCACTATTAAACAATATTTAGAAATAAGCAATCATTAGAATCCTTCTTTAATTGTGGTTACATCAATTGGATTATTTGACTTTTCGCATACGCATAAAGAAAGCTGTCGGGAAGATTAATTCTTTTCCCTCTTTGCTTTTGAATAATTAAAAAGAAAGTATCATCTGAATTAATCATTCTAGTTTCTATTTCCAAGTTTCAACAAATGGAAATTTGAAGAAACACCGATAGAAATAAATAAATTACAAAATTTCTATTACCCGTCACTGTTATACTGAGAAACAGAATGCATGTGATATTTCAATTAAAAAATAATAATTATTACATTATGAACAATGATTAACCTTAAAATTTAAATTGTACATCTTACAAGTTTGAATAAAATTGCATTAAACATCGAACCGCAACCTGACTCACGTTATAAATTTATATTATGCAGTGCAAAGTGTCGTATCTTGTTTGAAACGCCAAATAAAACATTAGAAATGTTACCTGGAAGGAAGTAATTCTAAATAGCTTAATTCATATATATCCTTGAAAACTTATAGAGATCTACATTGTTTTGAATTTATTTATTGATTTCTTTGCATGACAGATTCGCTTTGAAATGCATTTGCTTCCTCTATGAGTAAAAACATGGTATGAATAAAAAGAAAGTATTTTTCGAAGAATGCTTTTTGGAAATTGACTTAATTGTCCATTACATTCCAGTAAGAAAAAGGGAAATATTCAAACATTCATTGGAATGATGTTTGTGGTAATGAATCGCGATTAAATTGAGAAAAAAAGCTTAAAAAAGTATTTAGAATCTACACAAAAAGTGTTAATTTTTAATTTTAATTTTTTTTTTTTGCATGAAAGTTTTTTTTTAAGTTTTGTTCATGTGAACGTTATTCGAAGACTATATTGCCAAACATGAAAAAGAAACCAATTGCAATCATACAATTCTATTTAACTGTCCGGGGTTCACTTTGAAACTTTAAGGGCTTTTAAAGGCTAAAACCCATTTATGTTTAAATATATTTTCAAGCTAGTATAAAGCTGCATTCACACAAAACCAACTGTTGTGCTCAATAGAAGATCACGCTGACCTCAAGAATATCGACCGCAATGGGACTAGGGCAAATACCTGTACTGTGAGATAATTTTAATGTTATCATTTTTGGGTCACATGATGATTCTGAAGTAAACATGACCTTCTACTGTTGGCCTCGCTTGAGTGCAGCTTTACTTTCAAAATAAACTAGAATCGTTTCAGGGCTGTTCCACCAGGAGAAATGAAATGCCTTCTAGTTTTTATCTGACTGTATTATGTCTTTCGCTGTTCTGGCACTGGGATAGCACGTCTTTTCCGTGATCTGGACGTCCCGGGTTTGAGTCCCGGTTTGGGCATGATTGTTCTTCTGTGTTCTATCTTTAAGGAGTGTGATTCTGCCCGCTGTAAAAAAGGGCTATTCAAACGAATTTGATGGAAGAGTTGCAAAAGTCATACTCTCGTGCCTAACTGGCGCTACTACAAAAAAGAGATGTTTCTCTTGGCTTAAATTGCTGACTACCTTAGCTAACTTGTCCACGGCAAGTGTCAGGAAACGACAACAACAACATACTGTGTCTAGATGTATAGGTATTTAGATAGCATCTCTAGAATGTAATATTTCAAACAAAGGAATAATTAAATTTATTTCCTTTTCAAAAAAATCAATTAAAATTTTCAAAAATAGATAAAGATTTTGTAATAAACATTTATCATGCCCATATAGTTCGAATTATTTCCTTAGCCCCCTAATCAGAATAGCAATAATAGCACTTATATAAGAGACGGCAATAACTCAAATTTAAGAGCAATAGCAGCATGAACTTGTTTCAACATTATCATGAAGAATAATATTGTATCATTCATTGTTATTCCTTTTTGCACATAGATTTTACATTTGCTATCGATTTCACAAAAAAAAATCATTTTTACATCTTTTAGCAAGATTTATTTAGCATTGAATTCCGAAGCCAAATTCACCACATTAGTGCATCTTGTTATTTAACAACATGCACCGAATGTGTTTTTGTGCCCGCATGATTGATTGCCACCCAATATTAAAAATGTAATGACGTAAAGATGGGTGGTTGACGTGTATGAAAGATAAATTTATAGCCAAATGGCGTGTAGGGCCCAATGAAGCAGTTCAGCAGATCCTATCGAAATCGGTGGCTACCGATGTGCTTTGCTCCCATTGTTCATTAACGTGCTGTCGATGGGTGGTTTGTCGTCGGTTGTGGCTCCGCCCCTGTCTTGTACCCGGGGGGCGAGGAAGGAGGGGGGACGAAGTGAAAGTGAGGTCAGATGGGAAGAGTATGCCGCCAGAATGAAGAGACGTGATGAAGACAGCCACACACGGCGACTTTATGTTTCAGAGAATGTATTATAAAAAGGGACGGCTTACTAATTGAAAAATTGCCGAATTAGAGCAAGTATACAGAAGACGCCATTACGGAAAAAAATTAATGCATGAGTTAATGATTAATAATAGCAATGTTTTTGCTAATAAGCTAAACAATAGAAATGTTTCCTTTTAATTTCTACTTTACATTTATTAATATATATGTTAACATTGGAGATATTATATAATTTTGCAAACGATTTTAGTCAAATTCGTTACCAGATAGCAACACTTTAAACAAATCCGTCGATTTACTGATTTTAAAATTTTGAAAAAAATTAAATAGAGTATCTTTAATTAAAATATATGTGCAAAATTTTTAAATTACCAGATTATAAGGAAGAGAAATGTATAAGGGTGAAATGTATTTTTTCAAAATTCCAACGTCACAAAATGAAACAGGTCAAGTAATATAAAACTGTATAAAATTTAATTCATAGTTGATATTTTGAATAAATCCAAGTGCTCTTAAATGTTGAAAATTTTTTCTTTCCTACATTATCTGGGAAGAAATTAAATTCATAGTTAAGACTTTAAATAAATTCAAATTTTCCTAAATTTTGAAACATCTTAATTTTATACATTATCTAGAAATCTTATGTAAAAACTGAAAATTAATAATATATAAATACAAAAGAAATTAAATAATATTTCCATAGATATATTATCAGTAATATATTTCATATTCATAAAAGCTCAAGTAATAAGATGCAAGTTGAAAAAAATTCGATAAATAATAAAAAATTTAATCAAAACTTTTCAATAAAATTCATAAAATCTTGTTCCTCGTATTCGACTGGTACTTCATACATTACGTATACCATATATTCCAAATATAAACATCAGTAGAGAGTAAATCATAATAAGCCTTTACAAAAATAAATCACACTAGTCTCTGTCTAAGAATGGATTTTTTCCCTTCATTTTTCAAGGCAATACACATGCTTATCTCATTTCGATACAAATAAGAAGAAAATTTAGATATAAATATATAATGTATTTATGACAAACGATTATGAAAGCCATCTCAATTTATCATACTTTATATAAACTTTAGAGAAAAAAATATTCTTTAAAAATGGCATATATATATAAATGAGTTGAAAAATAATAATTTATACAAAAATATTTTAGTATTTACGGTCATTAATATTATAAATTAATATTAATTATCTTTCAAAATGTTTTATAACCAAGAATCTCTTTTAATTAAGAAATAATTTGTCGTAAAGATTTAAATAGAAATATTTGGTTTTCTAACTATTAAAATTTGCGGTTTTAATAGCTAGAAAACCAAATATTCTTTCAAAAGGGATTTCTCGAATATACCTATAGTGTTTCTATATTATCCAAACATCTTCTCAAGAATAAATTTTCTACTTACAATTTTTAAAACATTTTATATAAATTATATAAAATACAGACAAATGTTATGTTTGGCTACGGAAAAATGTGATACAATTTATCTTAGTAAATAATTGTTGATCCAAAAATTAGAAGAGATTAATACTGGTGAGGAAAAAAATTGAAGTAAAAGCTTTACGAGAATGTAAAAATCATCGATATTATTTGACATTAAATTGGATCTGTTTTCAACATAACAGACCTTTTTGAGACAAAAGTTATATTTCTAAAAAAATAATTATTTGAAACTGATTTTTCAAAACTTTTATCTATAGTTAAATAAATTGTCTATTAGCTAACATAGCTTTCTTGAAATACATTATTTTAAGAATTTACTATATATATATATATATATATATATATATATATATATATATATAT
>JAOUZG010035355.1:2802906-2829189 GCA_026289955.1 Argiope argentata
TATATATATATATATATATATATATATATATATATATAAAATCATCGTTGTGTATGCATATAGGTGTATGATGTATATGATCATTTTTTAAACTTTCATTTTCAATTTTTCTAGCTGGCAAACTAAATTCTGGAGCTCGACCGATTTAAAAATGAAATTACAGTTATGACGTTATAGTTCTTCAGCCTTTTAAAAACCTGCCGAAGAAGTAAACGTAATAATACAGCAATACTGGTAAAAGAAAGTGAATGTTTCAAAAATGTATCTGCTTTCAAAGTATACAAAATAATAATAATGAAATGCTGTAAAAAAGATTTGTGATTAAAAGTTGTTGATGAATATTGTCATTTATGTTTTGTTCATTGCCTACTCGATTTTTAGCTTCAATTATTAATTGCCTCACATGATAATAACTGGCATAAAAAGTTATTATCATGTCAGAACATGATGTAGTTTTTAGGGTTAGCAAAAGTCCCTAGGCGAAAGATAAAAAATTTAATCCATAGGCGAAAATTTAAAATTTTATTATCTGCACAAAATCAGCTTTTGATAATGCGTTGCCATTCCATTTATAAAAGCTCTAATGAAGAAAAAAAGTTAATGACTTCAGCAAACAAAACCTAGAAAAATGTCATGGTGAGTACGTGATTATATAAAATGATAGAAATAGGAAATGTGAAATTTTTTAAAACAATAAATGCGAAACAAAGTTTTTTAATCTGTTGCGGTACTAAAGAGACCAATTCAATGAAACAATTAAAAATGAATAAAAATATAATTTAACTTATACGAGCCCAAGACTCCTGGCCGTACAAGAAATTATGTTCTGACATGATTAAATATATTGAAATATGCATAGCAGACTTCATTTTAATCTTTATTCAATTTTTTTCTCTATTAATACATATTATAACATTCTGAAAAAAAAAACACGCTTAATTTTTTTAATATTTTATAACTTGTTTTAAAATATTTAAATTCATACATAATATAATTTTTTCAATTTTAAATATTTTTTCTGAAAATGATACAGAGAAGCTGCAGAAAATAATTTCTGAGCACTTTATGACACAAAATAAAGATGACTGCTACAAAATGACTTTAAAATTATGTGCACAAAAACGCATTCATTTGTATAAGAAATGCGCGCTAAAAAATCGAAGTTGAATTCTGTTAAATATAGAGACATCATTGCTAAATACTCCAGTAATGGGACACCCTTTATTGCTTCCGCTAAAGTTCAAAAAGCCCGCCATTTCCCAAAATGATCCAACTTCATAACGAATCTTCTTCACCTCTTTTATCTTATTAGACTAGCGGAGCAAATTAGCTCTCTCTAAAAATTCCCATCTTTCCGACCGGCGGGTAAGTTGGCGGATTAGAGACTGAGGTGCATTGGTACGTCGTTAAAATGCAAATGCGACTTCGATTATGTGATTATCCACCACCTTTCCACCTTGAATATCGGAGGTTTTTCGAAAATTAGAGTCCGTAAATTTAAATGCCGCCAGATGAAGAAGAATAACGACGTCAGGCGAGAAAAGAGGAAAAAATTTTTCCAGCAGAAATGAAGCAGGGGAAAGTTGGTTAATATCCAGTTCCAGTCTCGATTAAAGATTCGAGATGATATAAGATTTCTTAATGGAATTTTAATTACTGGGCTTTCGTTCTAACCAGTCTTGATTTCCTATTAACGACAATAAATCTGTGATGCCGTGCTCCTAAAGAAAAAGGAGTTTCGATAGTTTTATGCTTCGGAAATTTTATTGGAACTTTTTTTCCGATTGATGTTTCATCAGGAAAAAGAAAGAAAGAAAGTAAGTTTTAGTCTGTGCTCAAAGTTATTTAATTGAATTTGGATTTATTGACTTTAAAAATAAAATGTAAGAATAGCAAAACAGATATAATAAGAGATGCTATTGTTTAAAACTTATTTATGCGAAAGAGAGGCAAATTCTATTTAGTACCGTTTAATATATCCTATCGATTTCTTTCAAATTCCTTTTTTAATTAATTATTCTTTTTGGTGAAGATATAGAACTACGATACACAATACATATACTTAAACGCAATATATCTGTATAAATACAGGCACTTTTCAGTTAGCTGTGTTCCAGCGAAAAGTCACCAAAGAAATTTGGCGAAATTCTATCTTATCTGACGGTTTTTTGGTTTAAAATCAATGTAAGAAATTTCGTGGAATTCTACATTACTTGGGGATATTTGCTTGACGTCCGGCAAATGGAAAAGTACCTAAATTCAAAGAGATTGCTAGAATATGTTGATTTCTGGTATCTTTGTGAAAAATAAATGTTCTTAACTTTTCTTCAAGTATTTCAATACTCCATTTTTGTAATACAATTAATTTTTTTTAAATGGTGTATAAAGTATTAAAATTTCAAATTATATTTCACAAAATAATTTGTAATCATAACTACTTACTCGACTTTTTGAGAGGGGAAAATTATATTTATTTTAAAATCAGAACAGAGGACCAGAAATATTTGAAACAATTCATATGTCAATTAGTTAACGTTTGACATATATTTGTTTTTCTGGAGTGAAAATTAAGCTTTAAATGCTCATATTAAAGATTTAAACATTTTCGAATAAGATTTAGTTGCACTAGGTCCAAACCAAATAAGTTTATGTCATCCAGCTAACAATCATTACATGCTTATTCACATTTAAATATCTGGTATTTTAATGTTTATTCTGGTAATTTTTCAAAAGCATAATGATGACATTTCATGGATGAAATATGATTACTATTAAACATGCTAGTCAATAAAACTAAATGAAAATGCATTTGTAAAAGAAATGAAATTTAAATAGAGTTAATTAGTGATTAGTTGATGCTTCAGAATATTGAAGAACTGTCAAGATACATTTTTCAAAATTAAGTATCGTATATTCACTATTTGAAAAATTAGCATTATTTTTAATCATTTATTAAAAGTAACAATGCAGCAGACAAATCTGTTGCATTAAACGGACACATTATGAGCAGAATTGTATTAAACTCAACAAGTATTCACTTTCCTAATTTTCAACACTTTTATGCAGCTATTTTTTATCCTATCTTTCATTTTATCTTTGAATGTAGATAAAAACTAAGAATTTCGTTTTGTTTTTAATTAGATGATCTATGAAATATTTTTTTCAAGCTAGGGTTCATAACAACAGTAATTAATCATTATATTACTGTAAATTATGAATGATTTCATTCAAAATTGCTTCCTGTTTGGATTGGAAATTTATTAGGAGTTGTATCGTACTGTGATATTTAAAACTGAATAAACTAATTGATAGAAGAAATTTGAATATTATAACTACACAGTATTAATTTTATTTTAATAGTGAACTAATGAAAGTTCTTAATGTAACTATCATAATTAAATGCTTGTATTGTTCAAAAACACTGCTTAACAAAAACTCAGAATTTAAGAGAAACAAGGTAAACAGCCAGATTGTCAAACTATCATAAATGAAATTTAATCTTGTGAATTCAGATTGATACATTCTTCTTTACTGATTCAAATTGTTCATATGCATTAATAATTGATTCATTATAAATTATTTATTGAAACAAAGGTTTTGATATTATCACAATTGAAAAGATTAATAAAACTATCAAATTAAATAAGAAAATTGAGTTGAGAATTGTTATATAAACTCTTTTGTTATTTATTCAAAAATTCTAAAAGAACAATTATTTGTTATTTATAATTTCGGTTAGGATAATTATAAACTTATCAGATTTAAATTAATTTATGATGCTGTACTGATAAACTTTCCCATAAATAACTAACCAAACTTCTCTATATATAACTAACCAAGCTTTTCCATGTATAACTAACTATAACTAATATTTTTCTTTAATTTTCTGTTATTAGTTTAATATTTGGAAAAAGTAATTTAAGTTTATTTTAAATTAATGCATCAAAAAATTCATTTCTTCATCTATGCATTAAGAAAACTGCCTTCAAAAACTTCCAGCTACAATTCGCTCTTTTTCGGTAAGACTTTTCTCATTTCAGTTTTTTTTTCATTTTATTTTGTTCTCTTCTAGAACTTCAGTGGAATAAATATGCGTTGCTTGATTTCAAGAACTTGATGATATTTTAGGTTCTCAAAACTATGGAACAGTAAACATGTGATATATATGGACGTGTCAGTAATAAGACTACCCATAATAATAAAAAGTGAAAAGAAAGGAAAAATTCTAAAATTTTGATCTCATTTCTAAGCGTATAAACTCCATAAACCTTAGTCCTAATCTTCTTGCTTGACTCTCAGCTCAACTTACACGGCATATATCATTTTTTTCTTCACAGATCTCCCTTCAGAAAATGTAACCGAGGTTGTATTTGAATTGCAAATGTAATATTTGAGAAGCTTGTGAATGGGACTTTTTTTTTCTCTTATTTGGTAGGAAAGCTCAGATATCTTTGTAGCATTTTCTATGAACCTATGAAGAAAATATCTGTCTGCTGTTACTGAAAAAATATGGGAGAAATATTTGTGTTCTTAGACAAAAAAATATTTTTAATCTAGTTCTTGTTTTGAATGAAAAGTTCAACAGCGTTTTATGGATAAAAGTGTTTATGATTAGTACTCTTGTAGCTGTATTAACACGTTTTTTAAAGTGAAATATTCTTTATACGTATTAAAATATATTAAAATAACATGAATCTAAATAATGAAATATAAATAGGAACATTTTTATTTTATTGCAATGAAATTATTTTTATTTTCATGAAACATGATTAAAAACTTTAATAAATTCTAATAAATCATTAGCTTTACAATAATTAACTAAAAATTTACTTTTTTAAACAGGATTCTTTTGGTTTCTCAAAGATTACACGAGATTTTGAAATTTATTTCCAATTTATTGAAAGTACCATATTTGACTTAAGGCAGTTGAAAATTAACAGATAATTTCTAAGATGCTAATTTCTAAGATTTCCGAATCTTAGAAATTAGCAGATGATTATTCATTTCTAATTTGCCCTTTTTACTTGTAAATATTTAGATGTGATCTTTACTAGCCAATATTTATTAAGAAAATGAAAGTCTTATGAAGCTAGTTTATTACGAAAATATTTTCTGAGTAAAAAAACCTTGAAGAGGAACATACATTGTTTTTAGAGTAAAACAATATTTCAGCATCCAAGTTGGTAATTTTATTGAATTAAAAAAAACATTAATCTTAATAGTATAATATGTTCATTGTATTTGAGTTTTTTTAGATGTAGGGATTAAGATTTATCTCTAGTTTAATCAATATTTAGAATTAATCATACTTTTTTTAGATATGTTCTTTATAGATAAACATTATGAAAGAAATAAACAAATTTAATTTGTAACTTACTTTCGTTATAATTACGATAGATTATTAAAACATAAAACTCTTTTTTTTCCTTCGGCTTTTCTTAGGGAGATAAATGATTCATAGTCTTCAAGCAATTTCAAATGAAATAACTCACATGGTTTTTAAATTTTAAAATTAAATAACAAATTTCTTATGTTTATTATTCTATATTATTAAACGTAAACACTCTATTGAGTAAACTAAATTACTTAAATTAAACATTTTCCCTAATATACTTTATAAATGAGAAATATGAATTCAGGGTTATTTCTTTTAAATTTTAAATATATTACAATATAATTTGTTAAAAACCAAATGGAATTTTGAAATTTTCCTTTCTAGCTTCTGCAGCATGAAAAGAAAGCTACATTTTCTTAGAATTATAAACAATATCCTATAGCCAAATTAGTTTTTTTAAGTGTCTTACAATTTTATTTTTTTAAAAATTATAAATTTTTGAAATATTTATAATTATATTTTACCATAGTAATTCTCAATGCTACAATGAAATTCTTATTCGTTTCTATTGTCAGTGCAAGTAGTAATAACGGTTTCTATAATACTCGGAAAAAAGAATTTTACTTCTTTCCAATATTTTCATTAAGAAATTGAGACCGCAGGGTTAGAAGAAATATCTTACGACGAATTGACAAGTGATGATTTTATTTTTAAATAGATGACCCAGGCTATCAACTAGTTCACCTGAAAAATCGATTATAATAGTTTTATATAAATTGAATATATGCAACTTCATGCAAATGATTCCTCCAAATTATCTGGCACAAATTAGTGTCTTTTTAATCGACTTACTTTAGCACTATTTAGTTCACACAAGAAAAATTCAAACGGAGACTGTCCCTTACTGCCCTTTACTAGGCTACTAAAACATAATTACACGACTCATTTGTCTTCTTGATATTATTCCCTCTTTTTTTTGGCTCTACAGGCCAAACTCTATATAGAGTTATATATAGTTTACAGGCTCTACAGGCTCAATATTCAGCAGAAGCTCTTTCCTTAAATTTAAAGGATTGAATTGAAAGGAATAACTTGATTATACATTCCAAATACAAAATATTTAGACTTCAATGCAGCAATACAATTTATTTTAGGAAATTAAACAAAAACTACTTTAAAAATTTGCTATTTTTCAGAAAAAAATTACTGCTGTTATTGAATTAATATCAAAGACAAGATAATTTTTTTATGTTTTAGAACTTTGTGAAATTCATTTTTCATCATTAATGCTTTTGTAAGCTACAGTGGATAAACACTGAAATTCAGTTTATTTTTAATTAACTAAAATTCTAAATAAATTTTAAATAAGTCATATTTTATTGAAATTGAAATAAACAAAAAAGAAAAAATGAAATATAGATCACAAATGTCAAATTAACATGTGAGAGCATAGTTATTTTTAAGTAATTACTTGTCTTAATTCATTTAAGTCATTAAATAGTTTAAACCAGTTTGGAAAAGCAATACTGGTATAAGCAGGTCTACCTTTGAAAAACCCGTCTGCTTCCAAAGAAGCATACATACCGGGTGTTACAAAATTGACCGATATGTTTGAAAAATCAATGAAAACTAAACGAATAGCGATACAAATACATCGTTTGCTGCAATACCCTTGGGAAACAGTAAATTTTTAGGCAGGCAAATTTGCAAAATTAGTTACAATTTTCAACAACAGATGGTGCTGCTGTCTATAAAAATCTAAACTACGATATTTTCCAAATATCCAACATGCGCAGCAATAACATGGTGTAGTGTTAGAACGAAATGAGTAGAAATCCAGGGTAGATGTCTCAAGCATAATGGCTTCACATGCAGAGCAGGTGCATCGTTCCAATTATCCAATTGTTTCTGGATTGTGGTGGTTCACATGGTCTTTCAAGTGACTCCATAGAAAGTAGTCACAGGGGTTCATATCTGTACCAGGGAGGTCAATCCACACCGATTCCTGTATGTGTAGGAGTCCAAAGCAATCACAGGATCATTGAAATGTTCGTTTAGGAAATAAAAGACGTCGGTGATGTGGCCGGGTACCATCTTACATAAACCACGAGGTGTTACAATGTCCTCTAAGGCATTTTTTACGAAGAATGTCCGGATAGCGTGATATAGTAATCATTGCGGACCTGAAAAATGGGCCAATGAGTCATTTTGAAGAAATGGTGGTGAAACTATTACTTTTTTCGGATGCGAGAACAATGAGTCTGCAACATGGGGTTTTCGGTTCTCCATATTCGAAAGTTCTGTTTATTGACGAAGACGTCCAAGTAAAAAACAAGCTTCACAATTAAACCAAATGCTGCCGTATGGCCTGATGACCCGCATCGATATCGCCGTCATCAGTCCTTTGAACAATATCGTTAGCGAATGTCTCTCATGCACTCAAGGAAACAGCTCAGAGCTTGAATTTCGTATGGATAGTGGTGTAAACTCTGGTCATAAGACGATACGTTGAAGTTGGCTTTATTTGGACTTCAGCTACAACGCGGCGAATGGAAAACCGAGGCCGCTGTTGCATAAGCTCAGCATCGGCATCTGTGGATTTCGTACTTGGTTCCTCTTCCTTTCCAGAAAGTTGATCCTTCACGTTACTAGTCCGTTGAAATTTTTAAAATAGATCCTTCATTAAATCGCTTTTTGGTCCTTTGGTTACAATGATCCTCGGTTCAAAACTTCGTCTTCTTGCAACAACACTGTGTTCTAGGCGGTGGAATTCCAACACCAGAAATAAAACCCTTTTCAAAGGAATAAACCATTTTTTACACAGCAAACTTGCAATCTACGAACAGCACATGTCTACAGGAGAAAGAAGACTTAAAGAATTCCGAACTCACAGACTGTGTTTTCTTCTATATCAAATCACCTGTAGCGCCATCTGTTGTTGTAAATTGTAACTAGTTTTGCAAGTTTGTCTGCGTGAATATTTTCTGTTGTGAAAAGCATATTGCAACAAGTGGTGTATTCCTATCGCTGTCCGTTTAGTTTTTATTGATTTTTCAAATACATCGGTCAGTTTTGAAACACCAGGTAAGAGCAATGCAATACTGGTAAAAGCAAGTAAAAAAATATATGCGTTTAAAAGTTGTTGATGAATATCGCCATTTATGCGCTTTCCCTACCCGATTTCGAGCTTCAATTATCCGCTGCCTTCACTTATTCTAAACCCCCAACGAAAGCAACATCATGTTCTAAAAATGATAAAATATCTCACCTAATTGCACATTCCCATCCTCCAAGATATACACGTGCCATCTTTGGTCGCTTGTGTCAAATGGATTGACTAACAGAGCGCCAAAGCAAACACACGTTGAAACCCACATTGTTTTTGTATAAATTATAATGCGTATATTTTGATCAATAACGTTCAAGTTTCCGAAAGGAAACTCAATATTTACGCATTTCCAGGATTGATAAACTTGTTGATAATGAACTGGATGTGGCAAGTCGAAAAATAGCAGTTTTATTAAATAGCACATTATTTTGAAAAGGATTGAGAGGTTTGTAATTTTTCCACATCTGCTGAAGGCAGACAAGGTTTTATGTCTTCAGATAGAAGAAAATAAATGCTTTTTTTGTAATACAAAATAAAAATGAATTTAATAGCTGATTGAATAATAGCAGATTCCATAATGGTCCCTTCCTTAACTTTCTCTGACAAAATTATAGATAGAATGATGATAAGGTTCTCTAAAATATATGTACTAAATAATTATGATATTTTTTAGCGATATTCCTTGAAATATAAAATATTTTTGCTGAAAGACATTGGATGATTAGAAAAAAAACATGAAATGCAGTCTCAATAAATATATAATGTATACTTAGCTACTCTCATTATATAAACTGGATACCGTGTTCAGAAGTCCAAATGCGTATTCCAAGTTACTTCCAGTCTACGGAATAACTGTCAACATACTAGGGTAACTGGGAACACGACTGAAACTGAATCCTGTTAGATAATAAATTGTTTTAGATAAAAAAAAGTTAACAAACCCTGCAGAACCAGATTCGACCTTCGAAAAAATTATACAAAATTCTTATTCTTCTTATTCTGATAAAAAAATAATTCACATAAAAATATCTGCGAAACTTTACCTTATTTCCCTCAACTAACCTCATATAAATGTATCCTAAAAATCATTACAACTTTTGCTTAATATGGCATGAAAGTCATCCGGAAGATATTTGAGTTTTAATTACTAGTATTACTTACAAGTATTATTGTGTAATTAGTAAGTAATTACTGGTATATTTCTACTATTTATGCTACTACATATGCCACTATTATTGATACTGTTTGTGATTTTATATTGGCAGATTGTAATGTTAAAAGAATCGTTGCAAAGAAAAGAAACAGAAAGGAATTTTTTTTTAAATCTCAGAGTCGTATGAAAATTATGTTAAAGGAGGATGTCTATTCCTCCTTTTTTATTAATTGCAAATGTAATAAACGTATTTGCTTTTCTCAGAAAAGAAAATAATTTGATATAAGTACTGATAATTTCAGTTTCCGGGGCCAAATACTTTTCATTGATTATATATCACAAAGGAGTGAGATGTAGAAAATTGTACGTATTTCCAGAATTTACTTTATTATTAAACATACTCATCTGTTCCATTCCTCTTACTCCGATTTTGTTGGTATTAAATGCATTATAACGCATACGCAAAAACGAGAAGGGTTTTTATAAGTGATTGGAAAGCATTATGTAGGATCATAAGGTAGGATATAAGAAAACAGAATATAATAGGTCTACCTCTTTTTTGCTTTTTCAAATAAGATACAATTTTTTTCTAGCTAAGCTTGATTATTTTTAAAATAATTAACTCACACTATCCAATTTAATTAAATTGAAATGTTTCATAAATATCACCTCGATAGGGCAAAAGCATATGCAATTTATTTTATTTTCTTTTTTCCTTTATTCCTGCTAATTTAATAGAAATAAAATATTAATGAGACAAAATGATAAATATTTGATATAAAATATTTGATGCCCTTAAAATTTTGCATGAATTAATAGATTAGATAAAACATTTAACAGCAAGCTATTATTAATTAATTATGTTTTGCTATTATTAATTATTTATGCATTTTTATTACAAAAGCTCCTTATTTATCCTTAAGGTTTTAAATTCATTAATTATTTCATTAAGATTAATTTTGAGATACTTATTCTCATTTTTCATTATTCTACACATTTTTTTAAAGTTTCTTTACCCTAATATATCAAACCACTAACGATTACATGAAACTCAAACGGTTCATTATTTATAGGTATCAGATATGAACATGATCTACATTTTATTATGTTTATAAGTATGGTATTTTCAAGCATAATAAGAGCAAATTTGCGGTTTCAGATTACAAAATTCCGAATCCTACTCCCACCCAAAAAATTAAATAAAAAAAATAAATTTAAACTTCCAAGTCTTTGAACATATGCATCTTATTCTTAACAAAAGAAAAAAAGATATGGTAATCTTAAATTCAATACAATTCTTTCAATAGCACAGAGAAAATCTTTTTTTGAAGCAAATACAGCATTAATCACACAAACAAGAAAATATTTTATGGATGATGGAAAATGAAATTTTTAACACGTTATATATCTGAAAAGTGTCATCTAATTATTTTTGATTGAGCATTATAATTATATGTTACATTCTTCACTAATATTAGGAAATATATCATATTCCCTTATTTCCTCTTATAATTTTATAGCGTGATACACTCTTGCAAATTAAAAAGATAAATATACAATGTCAAAATTAATTTCTTGGCTTGAAATGTTTAAAACATAAATAGTGCTCGAAAAGATTTTTTTTCTACTTTTAAAATAAAGAAGAATCTTTTTTCCTCTTTTTTTCGTATTGAAGAA
Source organism: Argiope argentata (assembly GCA_026289955.1). Taxonomy (NCBI): domain Eukaryota; kingdom Metazoa; phylum Arthropoda; class Arachnida; order Araneae; family Araneidae; genus Argiope; species Argiope argentata. Next base: position 2,814,181 of record JAOUZG010035355.1, read on the forward strand.
TTGATGAATGTTTTTTTTTCTACTTCCACAGAGTCAAAATTGATATATGTGATACTGTCCCAATTAGCATAACGGAAATTTTGGTATTGGCAAAGTAGAAGAATACAAAAAACTCAATAATTCTTGAGAATATACAGCTCACAAAACAGTTACTTTTAAATAGTATGTTCTTAAATTAAATATTTTAACATGGTAATGTGTCCATGATTGACATTATGCATTTCTGATATCAATACGCCTTTACATTAAAATAGCGCAATTTTCTGAGTGAACAGACATTTTGGCATCATATTCGAATTAAGAAAATCACTTATTTTCGAATTTGTAAGAATATTTTTATTTCCAAATGCATTATTGTTTTTACAAATATCGATAAAAATAGAATTACTCCATTACAAGAACTAAACTAAAATAACACGTCTAGTTGGAGTTCCGAAGTGCACACTTACTTCTTCTCGGGTAATCTATGTTTTTTCTCGCTATAAAATAGACTATAAAACATACATTGCTACGGAATTCACCAACTAGAAATCTTCTGTTTTTTACGACCTATGATCGTAAAAGGTGAAATAAAACTTCGTAATTTGGAAGAAAATGACTGGCACTAGTTTACTAGTTTGTTGAATTACCACAGGATTATTCCCTTTGCTTTATGCAGGAATCAGCATTCTTATAAAACTGCCACCAGGTATCCATTCCATGTTCAGGAAAAGATCTTTCGTTGTGTTTGTTGAAAAGTAAACCTTGGAATTGATTTCTAAAAGAAATTCGATTCTTTTAACATGATATTGCAAAGAGTTAGTCTGTTATACTTAAATATTTTTATTATTGGAAGGTTCGCAAAGGTTGTGACGATTTTGTGCAGATATTATAAAAGTTGTGTGTTTTCTAATGTAGTTCGTCTAAAAAATGTTCTTCGGATATAGATTTGAAAATAATTTTTGTACAATAAAACTGTAAATGCCTGTCGATGTTAAAGTATTTTTTATATATGTGTATAAAAATATATAAAAAATACTTTAAAAAAATATATAATATATAAAAATAAAATATAAAAAATTTATAAATATATAAAAAATTTCTTTCTATGCAAGTGTTCGTTTTCATATTTTGAATAGATATTCAGATTCCTCAGATAAACATAGTCAAATATACATAGTCTTTTGTAATTTTGTGTATCGGTTGATAAAGAATAATCAGTTAAATCAGTTAATTCTTAATTATCAATATGTTTAATAATATATTAATTATCCAGATTATTTTACATTTTATTTAAATTTTAAATTTACGAGTTAAACCTTTTATAACAGGAATTGACAAACATTTTAATGCCAATTAAAGTAATAAGGGTACTATTTAAAATTTCATCAGTTTCCATCAAATAATTATTAAGATATTTTACAAAACTAAATATTTTAGAACTGTATGATTTTCTTATTTTTGGAAAACATTTTAATTTTTAAAAGGAATCTCTAGTTCAAATTAAAATATGGCATATATGAAATTAGTTTTAATTTATTTAAAAAAATAAAATTGTCCAACATTTTTTGGCCAACTACTGCAAGAGTAAACAATTAGGGTTTTCATATATTTATTGGATACATATGTTTCTCACCAAACGTGGCTGATATAATCTTCTATGTTGCTTATCTATTCTATATGATTACGAAGTATGCATAAGCTGGTAATTTGATTGCTAATAAAAATCCCATGAATATTTACTCCAGCCAATTTCAATGGAAACTAAAAGCCGTATCTTGAATTAATTCAAAGGAGAGGAAACGTAGTTCCTCTTTTCTTATTTATGATTCCCAACATAATCCATTTCCAAGTTTCTTTTTAATGTAAAAGTTAAATAAGAACCCTGCTCTACAGATCCTATTTCGAATGTTTTTGATTTATTTTTAATTTAAATTTGCACCGTTCGTAAGGTTATTAAAAATTAAATTCAAGATTATTATTATTAATAATATTATTCAACGCTTATGCACTTAATTAAAGGACGATTCAGAAAGACATGGAAATCTAACTCTAAAATAAAAATTTCACCTGTAAAATTATTCCACATATCTTCTAGAATAACACGCAGATTATAGAATGACACCAGATGACTTCTACACTACGTCACAAGGACGAGAATGTAAGAAAGGAGTATATAAGGAATGGTGGCAAAAAAAGTGCAATTGTTCACAAGCGTTTTGTAAGCCCTTCAGTACCTTAACTCAATACACACAAGTGGTTGATTTTTTTACGTTTTGGGATTATCGGACGTTTGGAACGTAAACATACTCAGATAGAAATATCCGAAAAACTTGGAATGTCCCTAAGTATAATCCTTAATCTTTGATAAAGATTCCAAGGTGGTAGAAATTTCAGTTGTTGTTGTGTTGTGACTAATGGTACTCGCCTTGGACAAGCCCCCGCTGATACGATCAGCAGAGGAAATTTCAGTAAACTTACAATACAGGCTACTCTCCTTCTTCAGTGCAGAATGACGACATGCATTCGGCACCAATTGCCAAAGGCACACAGACGAGGCACAACATCAGACCTATCTCATCAACTATCTTCAGCCACGAGTTCGACGGTTTTTAAGACAAACCATGTACAGATATTTGGGGAATATTGGCTTATATGCTCTCAGGCTTGTCAAACTCATTATGCTTAAGGCAAATAACTGTCGCCAGTAATACTTGTGTTACAACCATGAAAGGCAATAGACATCTGGAACATGCTTATGGAAACTAACTGTCGCCAGTCATACTCGAGTTACAACCATGAAAGGCGATAGGCACCTGGCAGCAACTGCCAAAAGAAGAAGTTGGACCATAGCATCAGATTTGTCACTCAGATATTCAGCAACGAGTTGACAGTTTTAAAACAAACCATGAGCATATATTTGGAAAATATTGGTCTGTATGCTCATGGGCCTGTCAAACCCATTCTGCTTACAGCAACTCCTAGTCTCCAGCAGTTAATTTGGAGTACAGAACATGCAATGTGGTAAACCTCACAGTAAACTTGCGTGATCTTTTCCAACGAGTCCAGATATAGTTGGCTGTCTGATCACATCAAACCTTTGTATGGAGAACTCCAGGTACCGTTATAATGGTGCAGATTACTCGTTTTGGGTGGAAACACTGGACTCTGGAACCGATTTGCAAGTTGAGATTCGAACCATGGATTGCCAAATTTATCGGGACATCTTTATGGAATAATACGTACGTTTGTTTAGAGGTGCCATTGAAGTAGAATTTTGTGTTTATAAATTCCCGTCCTCTGCAAGAAAACATTATATGAGGTTACGATTTATAAAACTTCTCATTTTGGAACTAATATGTATTGAAATATTTTGGCTACATCTCAATTTAAAGGTCACTAGCATTTTTTCAAGTAATATCTCACCGAATTTCTCATTCATTTCTTAATACAAGCTATTATATTCTTCCTTTTAGTTTTATTTTGAAAACAGTAGTTAAGAAATATTTCAATTAATAGAAAACAGTAGTTGATATAATATTTCAACTAATAATTTATTCAGACTTTCCAGTATTGCAGAAATATAAAGCAGTTTTAATCGGTTCATCTGAAATGTCTTCTCCCATGCACAGTTGAAGATTGTGCATCATTAATTTGTTTTGTTTATTTAATTTTTAATTTTGATTGATAAAACTATCTTCATATGTAGGCTAATTTTTCGATGAAATATAAGTTAAAACAATTATATATAAACATTTGTAGGAGCCATAAACGGTATCTTGTATTAGAAGAATAATTATGCGTCAAATTACTCTCTCAAGTGCAAAGAGATACATAGTTACGAATTTTTTTTGTCGAATAACAAAGAAGCAATTTTAAATAATAATGCATTAGGTAGCAGCATTTTAACTACCTACAAACAATTTTTAAGGCAAACAAGCTGTTTTCAAGAATAAGATAGCGCTTAACAATATCAAACTACAAGTTGTTTTAATTTTAAATGCTTTCAAAATTATACAATTTATCTTATTTCATGTGGTAATCCCTTGCCGTATATCTAATGCCATTGCATTCAAATAGATGGGATACGGGACTCCGTAGTCAGAAACTCACTTATTAGCGTAGTAGCTGATCTTCAGGCTATAATTACAGTAATTGCTATGGTAGGAGCCACGCAGTCATAAGTCCTTAAGGCGACAGAGCTTTCCTGTATTGAGAGAAACATACCTATTACAGCTCAAAGGCTTCTGCGTTTAGTTGGACGCAAGCCCTTCAATGCAAACATAATCACGTTGATGTCTCCATCAGCAAAATCAATGAAATCCTTTGTAAAATTAAAATTTTATTCATGGAGGAATCTTGTGTTATTTCCAACGAGTTTAGAGAATCTACAATTTCAAGTTTTCAAGCCCTAAATTAAAAGCTACAGGTAAGGAGCTTAAAGGGAAATGCATGACCATTATTTAATTCAAATATCATTTGTTAAGTTTAACAATTAAATTACAGTAGATATGCAATTTGATTTCAAATTAAATTTTCAATAAAATTTAATAACTATTTCTTTAGTATAAAAGTAGATATTTCTAATGAAAGGGTGTTCCAGATTATTTATGATAAATTATGCAAGTTCATGAAGCAAAATACAATTCATGGCAGCACAAATACAAATTTGTAGCAATACAAAATACAGTTTTTGACAGCCCAAATACAAATTCACAGTAATGAGAAATATAGTTTATAGCAACACAAATAAAATTTTGTAGTAAAACCAAATAAAATTTATAGTAACACAAAATAAAGTTTATGGTTAGCCAAATACAAATAGTGAATAATACAATAAAAACGCGAAATACAATTTTGGTAGTCCAAATACAAATCTATAGTAACACAAAATGGAATTTACGGTAACACAATTACAAATTTGTAGTAATGCAAAAAATTTAATGCTTCACAAATACAAATTTACAGTAATACAAAATATAATTTAGAGTAACACAAAAAAATTATAGTGCCCTAAAATACAGTATATAGTAACACTGCAGAGCAAATACATGAATCTGAAGACGCGAGGCTTGCGTGTCTTTAAATTGAAAGACTGAACATTTTTTAAGTGCTTCAAAAATTATTGTTCATGCCATACAATTCATCCTAAAGTACATAAATGCTGTGTAAACTGCTATTAATGAAACTATATATGCTGTTAATTTGTATTTTATTAAGTCTGCATTATGCATTTCATTTCATGTAGCATATTTCTTCCTTAATATCCATTGTGATCTCTTCTTCTATTGTATGGGTTGATAATTAATTTATTGTATACTGTTAATTAATTGGTAATTAATGCAGTTCTTCACTTATTGAGCTTTCATCGCTTACGGGATTGAAATAACAATATTCCCGTATTTTGTCATGAATATTAACTTTAACTTTTTCATTCAAATGCAAAAGGTTATATTATTTATTTTTATATATGCTTTTATATATTATTTATTTTTATATATGCTTATTTTTATATATGCTGTCAAATGATAAAAATCTGGGAAAAATAGGTAATATAAAGACATATTAAGAAAGTAGAGTTGCACTGTGTTTCTAACTTATATCGTAATGTTAGAAACACAATGCAACTCTACTTTAAAACAAGGAATATTCTACTTTTTTCCCCAAAAATAAGGTAATATTAAAATAATAATAATGATTTTTTTAAAAATATTTTTTGGTTCATTCTAATGATCTGTTCCTCATCTGGGGATTACGGTAAAAGTATTTTGTATTAATATTACTTACTGATGAATTATAATTTTTCTGCGATTCAGTAAATCTAATTCAAAGATTTTTTGTAATATCTAGTAAATATAACCAAAAATTGATCTTTGGATTTTTTTTTTGGATTATGTAAATATGATAAAAGCTGTATATTCAAGTGTCAATTCTATACATGTATTTTAATCTTAATTTACTGACAAAATTATATTATTTTGAAACAATTATTACGAACGAAAATAGCTGTAGGTTTATAATTAAAATATTTTTATTTCGCTAAATTTTTAGCAGCCACTAATATAGTGCATGAATTAAATAATATAATATTCTTATTACTCTGCTTTCATAATTCGATTCATTTTTTAAATTTAAACAGATGTTGTCATGAAGTTAACGTTAGTAGATAAATAATGTCATTCTATAATGTTGTTCAGTATATAAGATTTGCTGAATTATTTAACATTAATTTAATCAATAATAATATTTAAAAAATGTAAGCATCCGAATCATGATTAAAAAGAATTAATAATTGTTTTATTAGAATAGAATAATTCTGTTCAGAATATTTTGAATATCATAATATTAAGACGTTAAAAGCTCTTTGAAAGTAGAACCTTGCTTTAAGGAATTTATAATGGAAATCCACAAAATAAATTATTTCTGAGCTGTCTTTGACAATTCCAAAACATTTCTGAAGAGAAAAGAAGAAAAAAAAATCCCTTTCAGTGTTAAAATAGTTTGGACGGGAAAGACGAAAACCACATGCTTCCTTTTGTTAGGATCATTCTGGCGTTGAAAATCTAATAAAGCGCCAAGTGAATCCGGCTTCAAAACCTACCGAATGGGCAATCCAATTCGATTTTCGGAATAAAAGTTCCTCTGTGGTTAGAAAACCACGCACGCGTCCCGATTTTTAATATAAAAAAAGGGTGAGCAGTTTTCAAAAGATCTTTCCGGTAGGGTATTTTGCTTAGCACTTTCCATCCCAATCCGAATTGGGCACTAACTCGATTGAGCCAACTGCCACCCTGCTGACAGCCAAACGAAACGGGAACCCTCCCCGTTCCAAAACCCCAATCCTGTCATAACTTAGCGAGGAAGATTAATCCTCGGAGGCCTTGACAGATCCTCGAAGGGGGACTCCGAGGCCTCATTGCTATTCAAAAATGGAACTTTGGCAGACGAGGCAACGTCATCATTTATCAAAAGCTCATCCGATGCATGACCGTTCGAAATGTTTGCGCCCCGATATAAAATGCATGACCGTATAACAAGGCGGACAACGCCCAGGCAGAGCCCTGGCTGTAAGTGCCGATAATGGTGCACGCTTCACTGAGTCACCGGAACACGGGACAAAAAAAATGTGTTGTATGTGTGAAAATCCATGTGTCCAGCCGTCTCCACCTTCCAGGATACGTGTGCTGCAGTGAGATTTAATTAGCGCCCTGGGGCATATCTTGGCTGCCATTTTTACGATTTGAGTACTTTTATAATAAATATAGATTTTTTTCCATGTAAAAGAGTTGGCTTAAGCAATATTTTTGATTCAGAAAATGTTTTTAAAATGATATTTGTAAAACTTCGGGCATGAGGTAATGGTTCCTTTTGTTAAATACATTTGTAAGATTATAGTGAATAATGAAAAAAATATTATTTGATTTGAATATTTTGCCTTTAACATACAGTCATTGGAAATATTTGTAAATTGTGTTAGGCCTATTTTTGTTTTTAACTTTCTTTGACTAAACACTTACTTCTTATTGAATAATAGTAAAATACATTATTATTATCGTGTAAGAACATCATGTCGTTTTGGTAAGGAGATTTTGATGTATTCCGGTCAAATTTACGGTCAAATTTTTTTACCTGCTTTTACCAGCATTGCATTATTATTATTATGTATGCTTCGTTGAAAGTAGATGCGTTTTTAACAGGTTAACCAGCTTTCAACAGTATTTCTTTATTAATACGTATGCTTCTTCGCCAGCAGATGGGTTTTTAAAAGACTGGCGAAGAAAGAACTACGACACCATAGCTGTTATTTCATCTCAAAATCGGTCGATCCTCAAAACTTTGTGGGCTAGCTACAATAATTAAAAATGAAAGTTCAAAAGAATTATTATTATTATATATAATATCTCTATAGATATATATTTATTAATAAAGAGAGGGATAGAGACCGATAGAAAAGTCTCGTGTATGTTTCATTTCTGGATAAACTAGATTTTAGTTAATTAAGGCAAATAATGACTTAAAAATAATGATGTTCTTACATGATAAGTAGAAATTTAAGATCGAAGATTTCATTTTATTTCTTAATTTATTTTCTTTTTTAAATTATTTTTGATGTTATGTAATAAGAATAAACATACGATGACATATTGTTGCATAGTACGTATGATGGAGATATTAATTCTGCAAAGCAAGAACTTAATAATGAACCAATCAATGTCCTGGTTATGAGGGTAGAAGAATTGAATTTTCATGAAAGGTATCAAAGTAAAAAATTAATCAATTCAATTTTATTGCTTTAATTTGTTGTTTATCCTAATTAGGCTATTATAATTTATCCCGATTTTCAAACTGAATTATAGGGAGAGAAAGAATGTTAGTTGAAGTATCTGTTTCTCACATTTAAATAAACTGCATTTGATCTGATATTAAAGGCGTCTCTAAGCGACAAAGTGAGTCTCTAAGTGTCAAGAGCAATTTGGCCAGAAGAGATTTTTATAAAGCATTAAATACAAAACAAATAATGTTTTCCGTTTTAGCTAAAATTTTTAAATTCTCTTTAAGTACGCGTTGGACAAAAGAAAACGCCTGCTAAAAATTTCAAAAAGATATATGTATTATATATCGATATATAGAGACTTTTCGACCAAATGGGTTGTCAATAAATCTTAACATTAATTCTCTATTTGTCCGAATGAGCTCTCAAAAAATCATGTTCTGAAATACAATAGTCCAAAATTTCAGGCAATATCATGATAGTCAATTTTTTTCAAAGTGCTAAACGAAAAATTGATATAATTTTATTTCTCATGCGTTAATACATTCAGATAAATATTATATTACATTATTCGTGAGTAAAATGATGCTTGGTTTGAGCCATTAAAAATGTTTCCATTAAAGCGAATTACTTAATTCGAATTCGAAATTTATCTTTTTCTAGCTGAAAGTTGAAGATTATAATATATTCTAAAATTAGAGAAAATAAGTATTTCCCCTCAAACAGCGAGCTCGAACGCATAAAAAATGCTTCTAGACTTTCTCTGAGATTCAATATTTTTTTCTCAGTAAAAAAGCGCTCCCCTCCCCCTAAAAAAGAATTTTGATATTGATTTGAAATTCTCATCAACTGTATTCTTCCGTATGAACAAGATTCACTTAAATTTGCAAAAATCCAAAATTAAGGTTTTATTTTTTTAAATTTATTCATGGTTTGGCTGTTGTATCTTAATGTATAAGACTCTTTATTGCTTGTTTTAATTCCTCTAACTGAACATATTTATATCTTTCTTCTCAGAGCAATAATTTATCGTTTAATCTAGAAAACAAGCTTTTTTTTCAATTTTCTGCCCACTTCATATCTTGAGATAATATAAGGATAATTTTGAATAAGCAAATCAAAAACACAAAGCAATAAAAAGTGTCCATTACCATTCCATTGTTATACGGAACGCGTTCTGGTTACAATTTAGTTTTATTGTCTAGTAGGAGATAGCATCATTTGTTCCAATTATCCAAACTGCTAAGTCAAATGACCATAATAATAATAATACCATAATAATAATTTTGACCATATATAATTTTATACAGATAAAATCCTAAATTTTTATAAACGGAATTATTAAAATAAAAATATTTCTTTTTTTGTGTAATATTCCAGCATCTAAGTAACTGCGTTGAAAGTTTAAAATTCCTTTTTTTTTAACAAAATGTATTTTTTTTTCTCTAAATATCGGAAGACCAGTTTCATTTTACAATTTTCCTTTTAAGATTCATCCAAGATCTTTCAGATTTTGTTTTTAAAGATTCATCTTACCCTTCTTATGATTCTCTCTATTATTGCGGGGATAAAATGATGAATGAATTCAAATGAAAGACAGCATTGCTTTTCTTTACAGATAGATTCAAACTTAGTTAAATTCGATTCTTTTGAGGGTTAGTGGATATATTTGTCTTATCACCTTGTCAGAAACTTCTTGGCTGGGAAATTTTTCGTGTGTAAACTATTTTACTGAAACTTCATTCATACGATTTTTTAATGACTACTGTATTGAATGAAGTGTCCCTCAAAGCGATATATTGTAAGGGAATAATTTTAATTTTTCTTATTCCATTAAATAATTCATTTGCTTATTTGCATATTGCGCTTTTTTTATAGTTGCTATGATGTGGACAAATAAATATTTTAAATGCACAATGCATTTGAATGCAATAAGGAATATATACATTTATCATTATTAGAGGTGCGTTTATTTTTTGTGACTCCAATCATTAAAACCTTTTTGAAAAATAATTTTATTTAAAATTTAACTAAAGAAGTTAATTATTTGATTTTTACTACGCACTTCACCAATGCAGTGCACGAGTGCGTTACAAAGAGAAAAGAGATAATAGCTTTTTTCAGAAGATTTGAGAGTTAATACTCGGATGATGAGTGACGCGGTAATAATCTCCAACATATTCTCAATGGATAGTGTAGTTTACAGATATATGATAGTATTTATATGATACTTGATGGGAATAAATGATTTATGATAGATATATACGATTGCTGATAGACATTCACAATACATTCAATAAATTTGAAAGTACATTCACATTAAATTAAATATATACACGCGCATTCTAAAAGTTCCCTACTTACAGTTTAGGAGCAACAGATAAAATTTCATGCAATATTATAATGCTCGAATTGCCTTATTTCACTTGAATAATATACATTTAATTTATTTTCCCAATTAATTAGTAATAATATAATAAAAATCTTGTGAATCAATTAAATGCATAAAGTTAAGAATCAAAAATTATAATATTTAAAATCATCATTAATTTTCATTGTTAAAATTACAAAAGTTCTATTATGTAATCTTCTCAGCTATATTAATAACTAAATAAAACTTTGAAATATAAATTGCCACTTTTTTCTTTTCTTTATTTAATACCCTTTTGCATTTTCAAATTTTTCAAATTTTCTTTGCATTGAAAATACCTTTAAATGATCCTTAAAATCTTCTTTGAACTTTACTGCCTATTTGTCATTAACTTGTTTATGCTATATAATTAATCCTCTTTTAAACTCAATCAAAAAATAAAATCTAACGAAGAATTTTTCACCTAGCAGAATCGTTAACATATAAGAGCATTTTTATTTATTCCGGAGTGATGATAAAGTTAGTTTTAGATTTTTTTTGACAAGATGTTATTACATTCTTTAATCGCGACATCAGTACAAAGTATAACAATTAATTTAACTTTTTTTAATTAAAAAAATATCTTTGATTCTTTCTTGGTCTCTGAACAACCAATTACTCATTGTCAGTGCCTTTTTTTTTTCTGCTTTTGAGCCAAGAACAGGAACATTTTCAATTAATCTTGGCATTTTCGATCCAACTTTCACTGCATAAAAAGTGTGGCTTAGTGATTTTCTGTGTTACAAAAGTTACAATGAATATCATACTAACCAGTTCAATACTCGCAAGTTGTAAGATCCAATAAATTATCCATTAAGTCGTAGAATAAATTTAAAATTACTATAATTAAATATAAAAAAATGTAAAATACCTTGATTTGCTAAAAAATTATTAATTTTAAAAATAAGCTTTATATGGATATCTTTATAGAAGAAAATTTATATTAATGCTACAATTATTCAAAATTTTCATATCAAAATCATATAAAAAACTTTTTAATATTATATTTAATATTATTAATGTCGGTTATTTTAGTATTGATTTTTGTTTTGTTGTTGGCTACCTTGTCATTGATTTTTGTTGTTTTTGACTATTTTGACAATGATTTTTTTAATATTTTATATTTTATTCTGTTACATTAATATTTAAATAATATACTTTCGGTTCACGGAAACTATATAATTAAAGGAAAATTGTTTTACCTGTAAGTGATCTTCTAAGCAACTAAAACATTTACATTCACAAAATATTTTTTATATTGAAAATTTAAAATGTATAGAAAGATAAGACGACTTTAAAAAGTTTTTTGAAGAATGGTATAAAATTGTTGAAGAAATGTATAGAGTTATTTTACATTTAAAAGAATCAAGTAATATCTCTTGAGTTTTACTTTAGGAAAACACATATTCCTTTTGAGAATTTCATCTATTTTCGATTGTAATAAATTGGGCTGTTTTAGAAAAGAGATATGAATTATTGAATTTGTATATGTGAAAAAATCACTAGAAAAGTAGCAGGTAAAACTATTTTTAAGAATTAAATTTTATATTTATGAGTTGATTATATTTTAAAAAAATATTTTAAGAATGAAAAATTCAACTCAGAAATAGGAAAAGTTTTTTTTTAAATTCTTTATAAAGTATATAAAACTCAATATTATTTTTGTTGAACAAATAAAAATTAGGATTTCTTTCTCCAATGTTTTTATCTATTTATTCAATTAGACAAAAAAAAAGTAAAATTAGATGAAATATTAGATTCATGGGGCCAAGATAGCCTGGTTCGTAGAGCGTTAGATTCGCATCCTTGGCATGCGATTTCGAACCCCCTCCCCCAGCTGAAAATTCTCGGTGTGTGTAGTGGCTGGCGGAGTTAAATCTGTTGTGGTTACTAAGTCTTCCATGACGAGAGTTATACCACTCGCAGTACTAGGTTAGAGGTGATCGTTCTCTGTTCCAGATGTAAGTTACAATCTGTGGATTGATGAATAAATGAATGAAGTTCTCCCTATAAAAAGGGTTTGTGAAGTATTTAAGCTAGAAGTCAGACTTCTGTTCTCTGGTGTTCAGTGATATATATCCTCGGAAGAAACCAAAACCCTCCTTTCGTTGTAAAGAAGAACACGTGAGCAACAACAACATTAGATTCATGAGTTGAAGGGAATAAGAAATAACACTCATTTTATGTTAAAACTATTGATGCAGCAGGTTAAAGGATAACGTTACATGTTTATTTTTTAACTGTACCTTTAAAGAGAATAACTACTTATTCCACACGAAAACATGGGATATGGTTGGAATATTTTTTATCGAAATATATTATATTAATTCAATTATATTGCTACGAGCGGGCAAGTCGCCAAGCTTGGCGAGGAGCTTCACGCCAACCGGGTTGGTTTGGCAAAAGGAATAGTCTGGTAGCCGTTGGACCTTTCACGAAACTCGCGCGGGCACGCTCGGCTATGTAAGGGAGGGGTTTCCGTAGGTTGGAGGTTGGGTGAGTTAGTTGAGAGTTTTTCTCTCAGAAGGAAGCGTTTCGCTGGACTATCGGATTACTTTTCTCACTTATTATTAGTGAGCTGTGTTTACGTTTGCTGTGTACGTTGTATTATTGAGCTCACTGTGATTTACTGTGCTGTACGCTAGCTGTTTTGCAGTCTGTTTTTATTGCACGTAAGGCTTGCATTTACGCTGTAAGTGACTGTTGACTGCTGGATTGTTTTTATCTGAAATTCTATTTTATCTAGATCCTGTAAATTCTTGTAAATAGCTGTAAATAAATTTGTTGGTGCTGTCCTCAAGTAAAGTCCATTCAATCCGAGCCCACTAAGCTAAAAAATGTAACAATATAATAAAATTGTTTAATTGATATGTGATCAAGTCTTCTGCAGGAAATACAGTCAGTGCATTATATTTATTGATAGCCATTGCTTGTGACGAAATTATGGTGTATATTTAATTTTAAACAAATATATAGAGTACTCCTCACATGATATTTTCAGCTTCGTCACGGATTCATGTTTGTTTTGCTGAAGAAGTATAATTTTTTTTCAACTGTCTTTGAGGTTCTGTCTTCAATAACTCTCTAAATTCGAGAATCAGGCAACCATATCCATAGAATCATGTTCCAGGATTCGATATTTTTTTATATTTTAATAACCTTTGTAATACACCATTGCGCTTTTTGAAGTCAATTTTTATTTGTTAAATCTTTTTTTGCAATTCTATATTAATTTCATTAAAATCTTTTATTTTCTTATAATTGTGGGTGTTATTTTAATGTATATATACTATAATATTCCTCGCAATGAAGACTTCCAGACTTGTCAAAATTCAATGTAGAACAAATGTAATTTGTTATTTTTCAAACACACTAAATTTATCAAACTATTTGCTTCCTTCAACAAATTTCAAATTTGTAAAAAAATTTGAGCTGACATCCTGTAACAGGGGTAGAGGTATTGGAATTCCAGTGCTTGAGTCCCAGTTCGGCAAGGTTTGTTCTTCATCTGTTCTATCTGTGAACCCTTGTAAAAGGTGGCTTTGCAGGTGAATGCGATGTGTGAGTAGTTAAGACGCACTCTTGGCCCTTATTGGCGCTACTTAAAGACAATAGACGCACCCTAGTTAAAAAGTCACTGACTGAGTCAGCGAGTTTGAATATGGCAATTGCTGTTTAAAATAACAACAACAGGTTTTTAAAATTTGTTTGAAAATGTATTGCATATTTTTGAACAAAATCCCGCAGGGGAGCACTTAGCACTTTTGTGAGTACAAAAAGTTAAGTGGGGAGGAGCTACCTCCTACCAATGATAGGAGGTGTTTCGTATCGGAAGGGATTATGCAAGGGCTGATAATGGACATTAATATTCAGCCGTAGTTCCATCTGGGTTGCTGCAGTGTCCAGCTATTCAGATTTATACGTGTGTCTCAAGGTGAGTCGGACGAAAAGATAGAAATTTTATTTTTGAGAAGAAAATGTAACTAATAATATAAAATGCCATTTTAATAGTAAGAAAAATATAGGAATTAGTTATCCATCATAAATATGTAATAATTTCTAAAATATGAGAAAAATGAATTAATATATTTAAGTATTAGGATTTGAGAAGTAAAATTTAGATATTTTAATAAACTCCTTATTTTAATGCATTATAGAAAATTAGACAATTATGGTAATTTGTACTTTGAATTCCTTACAATTTTTAGTATCTAATAAATAGCATTATATTTAGAGCCGAGATATCAAATCTAGAATTCCTTTAAATTTGATATAAAACTAACTCCTACATAAATCTTTTTATACAAATTCTAATATAATGATTTTTTTGTTTCTCTCTCTCTCTCTC
>JAOUZG010035355.1:2829589-2850291 GCA_026289955.1 Argiope argentata
TCAAGGAATGCTTGTTTAAAACATCTGCTTTCAATAAAAGATTTTTATGCTTCTACAACCAGGAAATGGAAATTCTATTGTGAAATAGAAAAAAACAATACAAAAAATTGTGAAATGGAAATTCTATTGTGAAATATCTATTAAATTAACAATGAAATCTTTCTAAGAATTTAAAAAGCGTATATTTCATTTATGTTTTGGAAATATTCTAAGTTTCAATACAATGAATATCAGCATATGTAAGCAGGTCAATTCAATAAGAACGAAAACCGTTTTTTCATCAGTTAAATAGCTTTATCAAATAATATTCCCATTATCAATTTAAATTTCAAAAGAATCAAATTCTTTGTATTTCCTATTGTTAAGAAGAATCTTCGAAATTGGACTTAATTTTTTTATTAGGAAAAAAACCCCAATAATATTTTATTAAACAATTAAATCATTTTATTACATTTATAAATAAAATGAAATCGATAAAACTTGTTAGCCTTCTTGAAACGACTTCCTGAACATAAGGGCAGCGCGTCTTCCCCCTCTCCTGGGTGTCCTGGGTTCGAGTCCTAATTCGTGCATGGTTGTTCTTCATCTGTTTTATCTGTGAGATGTGTGAATATACTCCTTCTATTACCCTGTAAAAAAGGGCTGTGCAAGTGAATACGATACGTGAGTAGTTAAGACGTACTCTTTGCTTTTGATGGCGCTACTTGAAACAGGAGACGCACCCTGGGTTTAAAATCGCTGACAGTGTCAGTGACATTGTCCATGGCAAAAGCCATTAGAAACAACATTCACAAAAATCGAAAAATTTAGGAAAAGGTGATAGTAACAAAATGAGTAATTATTTAAACCTTTAAAACAGAATGATCAAATAAATCAATAATTTAAGAATTAAAAAGACTTATTTGAATTGCTACAAATTTTCTTAAAAACATTACAAATATTCGTTGTTTAAACAAGTATTATTAAGAATTTTTTTTATGATTGCAAAGATTTTGGTGTGTGTTTGTAAATTTTTTTTATCCATCGTAGAAGAATCATCCTTATTTACATCTATAGATATTAATTTTTGCCATTGGAACTAAATAAAACGTTTAATTACATTGGTCTGAGCTTATGAGTGTCATTCTCTTTTTGTGATAAAAACACAGTTTTAAGAGCTGAAATTTTAATTCTATGCTGTGTTCGAAAAAGCATGTTATAGGAAATTTTGATCATAGCATAATATTCAATAAATAACTTTTTCTTTACGATTTTTATTTAAATAATGTATAGTAAGATTATGATTCTTCTAAGTTGCAAAAACTTATAGCAACGAAATCTGCAGGTCTTTGCTGGTCAGAAGGACAATTTAATGATAGTAAAAGATTTGCTTTATAGTGAATTCAGTCTTTTTTTCTTTTACGAAAACAAAAGGTGAAAAATGATAATTGAATTCATTTATGTTTCTGAAAATATATATGCGAAACAATTTTTCTATTTGCATCGTTCATTGAAGATGCAGAATAGTAAAATATCTGCTTTAAGTTGACGAATTACATGTCTATTAAATATTGTTAAATTACTTATGAATAAAGATCTTTCGAGCAAATGTGGACTTTTCATTACGTTTTAGAATTTCTGTTTACGACAGGATTTCATGAGTTTTTGGAGAAAACATAAAAACTGACCCTGAGATCAAATTTCAAACAATTTTGTCTTTAAATATATTACTTTTTTAATTCACTTTTTGTGAATCTCGTTCTATATGAAAATATGAACACTTTCGGGATGTAAGTTTTCTTAGTCGATAAATATTTAGTCTAATACACCCCTAAAAATAAAATTCTTAAAATTGATTCTTTTTCCTTTTTTTCATTTGGAAATAATAAATGGCTTATACATATATTTCTTAGAAATTCATTCGAAACTTTCTGAAATACCCCGGTTAAATCATGTTACTTAATAGTTTTTTTAGTTATTATAGAAAATATACTATTTAAAGCCTCTTAGATCAATGTTTAGAAAAACTGAAAAATCCTCAAGCAAAGCTAATAAATAATTTTGAAAGACTTAATTCTTTGAACGGTTTATAAATAGAGCTGATATAACTAAAAAAAGAGGCTGAGTCTCCTCCGATAAAAATTCGAAATTAGGAGAAAAAGTACAGCCAGATAATCCTCATTTCTAAGCTTTCCAAAGAATTTTTTTTAAAATTCTTCGCAGTTTCCTAAAATTTTTTTCAATGCAAGGAAACTAACTCATCAGACATCTATACATCTTATAAACTCAGAATACTTTTTAAAGTTAGATTCTTTTAGTTGGAATTTTACCATTAAAAAAATAGTTGTCGATGCGTTGATGAATTGATATTGAGTAGAAAAGCACAACCTTCCATGAAATAAACGCAGTCGATGTATCTTCCACTTTTGAGGCATTTTTTTGTATTCGTTTTTAAAAGAAGATCTTGGCAAGTGGGAAAAAGAGAAGAGAAGGCCTGAAAGTAAACTCGGAAAGAAAACGGCCACGATATACGAGTATTTCCCTCTAACCGTCGCCGCAACAGATTTTTTTGCTTCTTTTTCCAATCGTATATTTTGCCAAACGATCCCGAAGCTGAAACACTAGCAGACACTTACTTTCTGGAAAACGTCCCAGAGACGCCATCTTGAAAACTAGTGTCGAAATTTAAGAAGTTTTTTGAGCTGTTCTTCTCGGCTTTCTAGTAGTATCGACTTGCACAGTTCCCCATTTACTAGATTTTTTCAAGGTCCTTCCACTTCTCTTTTCATTCTTTTCTTTTTTTTTCTTCTTTATTATTTCTCATTTTTTTTCTCCTCTTTTATTATTTCCTTCGTCTAAAGAGTTCGTTCTTTTTTATTGCAACAGTTTGTTTCGTCCAAGTATCAAATCTTTCGGAGAACATATTTTTTTTCTTTTTATTTTCCTCATATATTCGAATGCTATAGTGGTAAAGCCATCCGTTTTAAAGCATGAAAAGGATGGCTGTTGTATATCACTCTCGAAAGTGTAGAACTTTACTTTTTCAGGCAAGGTAACTACTATTTGTGGGATATAATGCACAGATATTCATTCTAAAAGATTTCTTGAAGATCATGGGTTTACTAAAAAATTGCGATAACTTAACTGTATTTGTTTATTATCTATAACAAGCATATATATATACACACACTATAGCAAAATGAAGTAAACATTGAAAAAATTTGGTATAAGCATAATTTCTCCAGAACTTCAGTGTAGAATGATAAGATAAGTAAATATATTGTTTGTTACATCACAATTTATAAACAATTCTCTAAACTATGTACGCTTTACTGAAAGATAAGATGAATATAGAGAAAAACTTGCTTGCATAACACGTACACAAATCGAATCAAATTTTAAAATCTCTCTCTCTCTCTCTCTTTAATGCTTTTTTACACTTTTCCATTTTAATTTTTTCTAGCTGGCAAATAACGTTTCTACGATGTCACAGTTCTTCGTCAGCCTTTTAAAAACGCATCTATCGCCAAAGAAACATACATAATAATAAAAATGCAATAGTGGTAAAAGAAGGTAAACATATTTTTTCCCGTAAATTTCGGAGACATCAAAACCTCCTAACAAAAACAACATCATGTTCTCACGTGATAAAAAAAAGGAAATAAGTGTTTAAAAAAACTTTTGGAGACGAATAATTTATGAAATATTCTTACAATTAACAAGTATAAACTCAGAGGAATATCCATTTCAGTCTTCATTTTTTTAAAAATTATCTCTAATGCTTTTCATACTTTCTAAAATATTTTTTTCTTGCAAGTAGAACATTAATTTTGAGTCATCTCAAAATATGGACATTCGAAGATAGTGTATTTGAATAAATAAATTAGAATATTTAAATTCCTAAAATATTGTAATCTGCATGATACAAAGGGAATTCATAACAAATGAACTTATGTCGGGAAGGAATTTTTCACATGAGCATATTTTAGCTTTTAAAATATCATTATTGTTTATTATATTTATACAAATCAATTCAAAGCATTTTCTCAATATATTTGAGAATAATAAAATTTACAGTTTTAAAGAAAAATTAAACACCAAATAAAGCAATACTATCTCTTTCATTTAAGCCGAAGTGGATATTCTCAAATTTTATCTATTATCAATGTTCAAATTGACCTCATTTGACTGTACTTATCGAATTGGAGTCACACGGGAAAAAAATTCAACAATGAATTCTCTATCATTTTTGATGACCGTCTTTTTTGATATGAATGCTTATTTTAAAGAAAATTTAGGAAATAGATAACTAGAATAAAGATGCCACATTGAAATTTCTTTACCCTCAATAGAACTTATAATCAAACAAAATATTTCATTTATGAGCATACGTGAAAATTAATATAATGTTATAATATATTGCTACATCCTTTTATCAGCTAAAGTCTATTCCCTCAACGCAGATCATTATTTACGTCATTATATTAACATAAATTCACACGATAGAATTTACCTTCATTTTCTGCGCAAGAAAGGTCAAAAATATAAACATTTCCTGTAACTGACGGGATTTATGTGTAGCAATAATTTTTATCAGCAAATATAATAAAGGATTAAAATTAAATCTGCCTTGTATACTTCAATGTATCATGTCAGAGCATCATTTCTTAAACGGCCAAGCACCACGTGCTCGTGCAAACTAAATTATATTTTTATTCATTTTAACTATTTTATTAAATGAGTCACTTTAGTATTGCAAATGATAAAAAAAATTGTCTCGCATTTATTCTTTAAAAAAATATCACATTTCCTAATGATTTCATTTCATGTAATCACGTGCTAAAAAATTCATTTTTCTAGATTTTATATACTGTAGTCATTCACTTATTTTTTAATAAGAGCTTTTGTAAATAGAATGGTAATATGTTATTAAAAGTTGATTTTTTGTGATGCTGGTGCAGATAGTAAAATTTTTATTTTTCGACTACGGATTTTTGTTGACGCCAAAAACCTCATTCCAAAAACATCATCTTCTGAGATGATAATTATGGGATATACAGTCAGTCACAAAAGTCTACGTACACACAGTGATTTTCTCATGTATTGCACAAAATTGTAATTTCGAAAATTCAACTTTATTTTCGTAATTATTTATAATAATAACTCAGGTAAAAGAAATGAAATTATCAACATACTTGTTAAAACATAGCGAAAATAACAAAATGTTTAAATTATGTGGTCACGAAAGTCTACATACAGAGACAGGAAACTGAAATTTGGAACAATGGATAAATATAAATAAGCCGTTAATACTTGGTAGGCCATCCCTTTGAAGTAATGACTGCACGCATTCGGTTTGGCATCGAATTCACCAGGTTCTTCGTTGTCTCAGGTGAAATTTGGGACCAAGCCAGCTGCATAGCCTTCTTTAGGGTTTCCACGCTGGTTATGGTTTGTTGTAGAATTTTTCTGTCGATTTCCTCCCAAATGTGTTCGATAGGATTAAGGTCTGGTGACTGTTGAGGTGAATGCAACTGCTGGGGCGGTTTGTAGAGCAGCCATTCCTTAACAATCTTTGCTGTGTGCTTGGGATCATTGTCTTGTTGAAAGACAAAGTCGTTTCCAAGTCCCAATTTTCTGGCTGATTCAAGTAGGTTGCCTTGCAAAATATTCAAGTATCCAAAACGATCCATAGTACCAGTGATGAAAACCAGATTGCCGACTCCAGCTGCTGGTCAAACTACCTCCACCGTGTTTCACTGTTGGAGTCAAATTCTCTGGGTTCATTTCCGTGTTCTTTTTCCGCCAAACTTTGCCACGGCCGTCACTTCCAAAAACGTTTAACTTGCTCTCGTCAGTGAACACAACTGTTTTCCAAAACTCAAAATCCTTGTCAATATGTGCAGAAGCTAAGGCAAGTCTTTTCTTTTGGTTCACAGATGATATGAAGGGTTTCCTTCTGGGAACTCTACCGTTGTAGCCGGCTGATCGAAGAATTCTACGAATATTTTCTGGGTGTATCTCCTTTCCACTTACTGTTGCAATTTGATCCGCTAATTTTGGAGCACTAATTTTTGGATTTTTCTTGACTTTTCTTACTATGGCTCTTGTTTCTCGATCACTGAGCTTTCTTCGACGACCACATCGATATTTGCTGAGCACATTTCCACGCTTAACAAAATTTCTGTAGATTGTTTGCACAGTTGACCTACTTTTTTTACAATTTTGGCGATTTTGGCGTAAGATTTCTTTTCACATTTCAATTTTACTATCAAATTTCGCAGTTCTAAGGATGTTTTCTTCCCCTGGCACATTTTAAGCATTTCGGTATTGTAAAATCTCAGGAAATGAGTTTTCAGATGGCTAACGACACGTGCCACCTCAACCTTAAGTAAGCTTTTACAAAACTTGATATACGAATTTTCTCCTCTTAGACAATCAAGTGTATGCAGACTTTTGTGACGCGCTAATATTTACATATTGACAAACTTTCCCAGTAAATGCTAATTTTAAACTTATTTTTTTAAAATTTAAATCACAATTTTTAGTGAAAAGTGAAAGATTGTTATTATTTTCCAAATTGAAATATAATTAATTTTTGAAATAAGCCCATTTTTAAGGGTGTATGTAGACTTTTATGACTGACTGTAAATAGGTTTTTATAATAATTCTTTACGTATGTAATCTATTGTTACACGAAATAGGCTTGTTAGACAGTGAAAATTCTAAATAAGAATACCAAATACCGGTGTATGCTAGAAGATTTAGAGATACTGTATAATTTCAATTGAAAAATAAAATCTCAACAGTTTAATTTTTTTATCATTATCAATATCTCAAGAAGTGAGTGAATTTGAAAACATTAAAAATAGCGAAATAACATTTTTGAATTATTCTCTTAGCTTTTATGCCAAGAAGTTTGAAATGCAATACCAAAAAGTTGAAGTCAATTTGTAGAGAGATTCAGTTTAATTATTTTACTTACATTCAATTTATTTTCCTGAATCTCAAGCAAAATATTAAAATTAATTAATTCATATCTTAAAATTATTTAGCTTTAATTTTTTTCTATATGCTAAAAATATCTCAAAGCGTAGATTAATTTAACTTACACCTAAGTTTAATATAAAGTTAAATTTATGTGCATATAAATATTTTAATTTCAGTGCTGATACTGAGTGGCAAAAATAAGCTTCCAAACGTTTTCAAAAGATGATTCCATTTCAATCTTTTTTTATCGCGTGTCATTGAAATGACCGTATTTTCCAAATTACACCTTTTAACAAATATACATACAAATTAAATAGTTTATGCCCATACTTTTTTAGATGTGTTCATTTATCGATAAATTTGTATTAGAAACCAAATTGTTTTACTATTATCATTATTATTCTCCCTAAATGTCCCTTATTTCATTATAAACACACATTGAACTGTGCCACAGTTCAATTCCACGCCCTACACTGAATATATTACAATTTATAAATTCAACGAACTCAATAATCTGAATTTAATTGAATAATGTCCAATGTATTCCCCATTATATTGCAAACCTTTTACATCCATTGCGATTTTCTAACGAATAATGATTTGTGCAGTTTGAATGAAGCATAACGCAACATTTTTGCGCGTTCGACCTATTTTCAAGAGTAAGGAATTGAGAATTCATCGTCTCTATGCGTCGCTTCACGGCAGATTCGAAACTGTCTATTTAAACCTCTACAATTATCATATTTGTGCAATCTCATGTATATGCAAATGCAATTTCCGAGGCTTTTAGCAACCTGGGACGTGAATGAAAATGTTGTTAAACGATAGGTCAGTGCTCAGTATATTATAACTCACTGTCAATATGCATTCATGATTGACATCTGGCCGGACATGCAAGTTTGGATGATCTAGAACTCAGCATAAACTGTCTGGCTTTCATTGAGGAAGGTAATCGAGATACACACACACTTGTATTGCATGAGATTTTCTGAATAACGTCATTGGAGTGACGTAATGAATTCGGTTTCCCAGTATAGAAGACTAAAGGTCAGACAGAATTATTCAAAAACAACCGAAATTCTTGCATATGGTTCAAAATTGAATCTTTTCTATGAATTTCATTACTGCTGTCGATATATGAAATATCTTCATTTCCAGAGCACAAGCAGATATCAAATCATTTCATTAATCTTGTAACTAGATCAACTAAACATTAAATCCATTAATTATACTCGCGTTATGTAATGAGGAAGTTTGGAAAGTGGATACTGGTTTGAACATCTTATGGTACTTGCTATGGACATGCTCGCTGAAACTATCACAATTTAAGCCTAATGAGCGTTTCTTGTTTCGTAGCAACTCCAACTTGGGGCAAGAGTATGATTTTTGCTACTCACACATTTGCTTGCACAGCTCCTTTTTACAGGGAGGCACATTCACATACTTCACAGATAGAACACAGAAGAACAATCATGGCCGAACTAAGTACTCAGATCATGAGGAAGACGCGTGTAATATATATATGCTGTTGCTTAAAAGCAAAGGTGTTTTTTTTTTCATTCTCTGCTCGACCATGGAGGAGAGTAGTCGTCAGGAAATTGGTCCTGATCCGCCTATTATTGCTCCGATGGCCTCTTCACTGCTCTGGTCTGTGATGAGTAAACCAGTCCATTCTGCCAATAAGAAAAAACGTTTGGGTGCCGGATCTCAAGAAAACCTTTCAAGTTCCATCAGCAATCCGATGCTCCAGGGTGAGTCAGATTCAGTTTTGGATATTGGCTGTGTTAGTAATAAAAAGGATGAGGTTTTCTCCTCTCCCCCTAAAAGAAAATCCGCTAAATCAACTAATGTTAATACTCTTGCCCCACAAATTAGTCTAAATAATCGCTTTGCTGCTCTGAATGATGAGCTAATGGATTCCTCCACTGATAATGCCTCGGTGTCTAAAGTAACAGATGATAATGATAAATATAGCGCTAAGGATAAACCTCTCAAAATTCCCCCCATCATGTTAAGGTATATTAAAAATTACTCTGTAATACTTAAGGAAATCAAAGAAAAATTTGATATTAAAGAAAATGTTCTTGCTAATGATTTTATTAAAATTTTCCCAGCAACTTTTCAAAATCATGAAGAACTCTGCAAATTCTTTAAAGACAAAAATCTTGAATACTATATTATCCCCCCGAAAAACAAAAGACCAGTAAAGATCGTTATCAAAGGGCTACCTATTGATTTTGAAACTGAACTAATTAAACTTGACTTAAACGACCGCGGTTTTTCCGTAAATAAAATCACTAGATTAACGCAATACAAAACTAGGAAGCCCCTGCCCATATATTTAATTGAATTAAATAAAAACGATATAGTAGACGAAATTTTCAAGGTTACTGAAATTGGTTACCTAAAGATTATGGTTGAAAATTACCGGGGACGATTTTCCGTATCCCAGTGTTTCAATTGTAATCTTTTTGGACACACTGCCGTAAATTGCTGTATGCAGCCGCGCTGCCTCAAATGTGGAGATGCACATATCACCCGTAATTGTATTCAAAAAGAAAGAATTGAGACACCCAGGTGTATTAACTGCGAACAGCTGGGGCATACCGCCGCGTATAGAGGATGCCCCAAGTTCCCCAAAATTACTTCTTCTAGGCAAAATAGAGCGAACTACTTTTCCTCTAAAATTCGGCAAGAAAATCTCTCTTATGCCAGCTCTCTCAAAACCAATCTCCCCCAGCGAAAACCCACAGATCAATTCATCCCGTCTCAAATTCCTCCTCTTGTAAATGAAGACTTAAGTGATATGATTAATGCATTCAACGAAATTAAAAATCTCTTTCACATATTCCCCAATTTAATTAAAGCCGCCAAAGAAATGAGGAGTAATCCCGACCCTACAGCAAAAATTCTTATTCTCCTTAATGCTATCTGCAAGCCCTCTGCTCCATAAACTGTTTAAAAATTTTCTAGCTCAAACCTTTTATAGTCAAATCGCACAGCCAATTACATTTCTGTTTCTCTCTTTCGCCACGCCCCCAACTTACTGGGAGCACCAAGCTACTTTCCAGTCTAAGTCAGTCAGTCGCAAGCCACGCTGCCATCAACACCTGCTACGCTTGAGGGTAAGCCCCTGCGGGGCTAGGTACCTCACTCAATTTTCAATTAAGCAAAGGTGTTTTTCCAGAAATGAATTTTCCAGTTCTTTTAGGAATTCGATGACTTTAACCAATAACTACCTTAAACAAATAACAAATAATTTTAAAAGATATGAAATGGGAATTAAAAAAAATAATTGCAGGGGAGATCTGTTACTGTATTTTAAAAACATTTGCGGTACTTTTTAAAGAACTAATAAAGCTTCAACAAAGAGAAATTAACACTGAAAGGATTTTGGTATCACTGAAAATGGGAAATTTTAAATTGTAATTCGATATTGAAATATCTACTATATAAATTTTTTATGTATAAATTGCATTTTATTCGCTTTGTGTTTGGTGAATAGCGAGTCACCTGATCTAAGATATTTCAGTTCTGTTATGATAACTTTGTTTGAAAAATGTATTCTTATTACGTCATAATAAGTTTTATATTGAGCTTGATGATGAAATGGTGACTAAAAAGGGAAAATAAAGCTTTTATCAACACCAAATTTATAGAAAATGAGTTTAAGATAATATTATTTCTTTATTCTACTTTTAAATGCATCGTTTGTGGCAATATGAATTCGAAATGCTAATGAATAGCATTTCGAATTGCTTAATTTTTACGACTAACAAATTTTTCTTCTCTTGTTCTAAACGTCTGAATACCGAAGCAATGCGCATGTTAACCCTGGATTTTTTAAAAGTAATGCAGCGAACATCCAGTGATATCAAATGAAGAAAAAAATGCGAAGAAAGACTTAATGGTTTTCAATATTTTGTTTAATTTGTTTAAAGCTTTTTTAATTCATGTTTAAATTCTTCACTCTCACTAAAAAGGTTAAAATTATAATGAAATTCTTTTGAATTTCAACTATTTCCAAAACATTTATTTTTACTTTAAAAACTGGAATTGAGCTATTTTGTGTATGATATTTTAAAAAAAAAGAGTTTGTTTCCATTTGCTTTTGTTTAATGGAGAGAGTTAATCCTTGAGCAAACAACACTATCCTGAAGATATGTACCATAAGAAAACAGCATCAGAATTAGAGAGCGAAAGCGAATAGGGGGCGAATCCTTCTAGATACTTATAAAATAATTTCACTCAAAGTTATTGAAAAAAAACACTTTGCGAAATTTAATTGAATTTATAAAATATTTAATTAAATTTTTAATTAAGTAAATATTTATTTATTTATTTGTAATTCGTGAAATTGAAGATATTTTTCCTCTTGCTGTAAAGGAACATTCAGTTAAATTTTTAATTTACAGAATATTTATTTTTTTGTAATTTGTAAAATTTATGGTATTTTTTCTACTCTAATAGAATATTTAATTAACTTAATACCTAATTTTTCTTTAATGGAATATTTAATTATATTTTTAATTAACTGAATATTTAAATTTTTTTTTGTAAAGTTGATGGTACTTTTTCTCTTGCTTTAATGTATAGGTATTCAAAGTGTGGCCAAGTCGTATAGGAAAAGATGAAGTTTTGGTGGAATACAAGTGTGCATAAACATACTAAACCCCAATGATCTTTATTTATAGTAGGTTTAATTTATAATTACATTAACCTACCATTGTGTAGCAACACTAGGGTTATTTTATGACGGACCTCGTAATTTGGAATCGTGATCAGATGACGAGGATGACATCTGATCTGGCAGCCCCTCTCCACACCACACCAGGAGAAGGACGTTTGGCCCTGACGAATTCAACGTGCAACAGACCCCTTTACACGACAGTTCTTCAGTGGAATTGGGTGTGGAATCTGAAGCCCTACGGCTCACGAGCTGAGACCTCAAACTTCGGACACCATGGTCTTTTATTTATAATAGGATTTCAAACACATGCACATTTTTGTTTTGATTTCCGTTCTAGGCATTGAATTACTTGTAACCCAAGAAAAATTTGGTTCCCAGCTCGTCTCCTTAAGTATAGTCAAATCATTTCTTCGAATGTTGTTAAAAAGTTTTATTCTGATAAAAAAAGTATCCTATAGTCAGTAGTCTAAAGATGTAGAAAATGATCATTAAAAACAGTAAAAAGTCTGTATTTAACTTTAATAATAGAATCGTTATTTGAAACGAGGTTTTAAAGTCAAGTATCAGAAAGTGGATATAAACCATATCTTACGTTTTTTAAATAAATAAATAAATTCTATCAATACTGAAATACACCGATTGCCTATTCAAATGAAATATGGAGGGTTCCTGAAATATCTGATTGTCACAGAAAAATTTATTTTCTTTTTCGTAGTGGATGATAGAATAATATTTACTCGTGCTTTGATTGTTAGAAATACAAGCTCTGATAGATTTTTGAGACATGGAGGCATGCTGGGAATTCTCAAATGATGCCTAATTTTACAATTTTTAAATAGTTATCGGTTTACAATTACCATTAGTATATCAAATCCTAAATTGTAAGGATTGTTGTTGTGGTTTTTGAGGTGATAGCGCATTTTTGAGAGAAATATAGCAGCATTTCACTATTCTAAGTATTTGAACTAAAATAAACTTAAGAATAAGAGTTGGATATGTGAAATATTACCATAAATTTTTTAACATTAATAGATTGAATGAATGCGTCGACATCCGACAACCTGGCAGAGGGACAGCTAGTCTCCCCCGTGATTTGAGCGCCCTGAGTTCGATTTCTGGTTAGGACATGTTTATTCTTCGTCTGTTCTGCGACATGCATGAATACCCTCACCGGCCTGTAAAAGGGAGCTGTGTAAGAGAATGTGATGATTGAATAGCTAATATGTACTCTTGGCCCTAATTGGCGCTAATGAGAACAAGAGACGTACTTTCGGCTTAAAATCTTTGACTAAGTCAGCGTCCGTGTCAATAGCAAATGCCATTAGAAACAACAATAGGGATATGCTGACGTCCTAGCAAAGGAGTAGCACGTCTTTTTTGTCATATGAACACCTTGGGTTCGATTCCTTGTGCTGGCATCGTTGCGTCTCATCTATTCTCTCTGTAAGATGTGTGAACGTTTCCTATTGTAAAAAGGGGCAAATGTGATGTGTGAGTAGCTTAGAAGTACTGTAAGCGCTACTTGAAACAAGAGTCGCGTTTTCTGCTTAAAATCTCTGACTGTGTTAGAGAGCTGGTTTATGGCAAGTGCCCTTAGAAACAACAGCAACAACCGGAGTGTGCTAGATTCACTGCAATTAAAACATATTTATAACCGTGTCATTGAAAATAGTATCAAAGTATTGAAAATTCGTACTGAATTATATACATCTGCAACTGTATATGCCGCATACACGTGTGTGATTTGTAAATGCCGGCATACTTGGGGTAAACGGCAATAATAATTCAGTAAATAGAAACAGATAAATCGAGTATACATAAAATAGACGCGAATCTAATAGAAATAACGCACTAAAATGCGGAAATAATGGAGGTCCATCAGATAAATAAATTGACCATTACCGTGCAAGGATAACAAAAGTAATGGAAGCTCCTGCAGGCGGCGTCAGATGCATTGGTGTATCTGGTTGCTTGTAATGGCAGGAACGCAGAGCTATGTATGCGATATATCTTCTTTATAGCTGGCCTGCTATAAAAATAGCTTTAGAGCTTTCTCTTGTTTATATAGCCATCGCTTTTATTTCGGTATATTCTGCACAAAGATTCCGTTTTTCTTCTTTTCACGAAAACACTTGAATTTGATGGATGCCTTCCAGCTCCGTCTATAATTTACTTCAATAATTTTTTTCCGAAAGAAGTAGCTGAAGATTTAGTGATAAGATATTCACATGATCTATCATTTTTTACTTTTTTCAATAAAAGTTTTAAGCACTGATTGCATAAATTTTGAAGTTAATTTGGCGTTTAGTTGAATGAAGTTAATATTCTGAAAAGTAAGGCACAGTTCTCGTACACAATTATAATAAAAATGATTTTTTTTTGCAAATTATATTATTATATACATTTTGACAGAAAAAGTCAGATTAAACTGCAAGATTAATTTATTATAAACATTCTGAATTTTTAAAATTAAAGTTATAAAATATGCAAGTTTAAATATATTCTTAGTTTTTACAACTAATTATTTTTTGTTGCAGTACTAGTAAAAAAATTGGAAAAGAGCTCAAAATCTTAATTTCTGTAAAATTTTAATAATTACTTTTTCAAAAAAAAAAGTGAAATTTGTCTTTTAAAAATAACTAGAAAATTAACATATGATATTTTTACACGACAACAATAACATCAATTGCGACAACAACTGATTACTTAGTTTTATAAATTTTTAATGATTTCCTCATAGCTTTGAACAGATTGAACTTCTTTGGAATAATAATTATAACACAGAATTTACAGTAGCCACATTTATGCATAATCTCTTCTCATTTTTAATTAGTTTAAACTGTCAATAAACAGTTTAATTTTCTTGTTGTGTAATTTTATACATCACTTATCTTTATATCAATATCTGCACAACGATTTGACACAAAAGACTCATCTTGAATTTTATCCACAATATCTGCCGTCAAGACATTTGTATTTTTGAAATTTGTGTCTAGAGAAGGCTCATTTTCGAATTACCGTTTTCACTAGTTTGTCAATTTCTCAAGACATTATATCTCTTAGTAATTTAAGAACATTCCGTTAGTGCCATTTTCTTTACTTAAGAACGAATAAAAACGGCCAAGCATTGGAATGCAAAGTTTCTAAATTTAAAAAAAAATGTGAATAAACAAATATTGGTCTTGAATAAATTATTTTCTTAAATAGTTAATGATATTAATGAGTAATAGTGATAATTTCAAAAAGAACTAAAAATTTAAATACATAGTATTCGAGTAGGGAAAGATAATAATCATTTCATCTAAAGAAGCATTGACATTAATTGATTTATATTCAAAAGCATTTCTAATTAATTAACCTTAAGAATGGAAAATAGCCTCAAATGAAAAAAAAAAACAATTCCAAACTGTTACCACTGATAAAACCTCAAAGACCTTTAAATAAATATAAGTAATAAATCCAAAATTTATAGTCCAGCTTGCCAAATGTATAAAGTTTCAAAAAATTTAATAACATATTTTAGTGCACTGTGTAGTCTTAGTCCTATTATTGATAATTAATAATTCTATTTATCAATAAAATCGAAAGTTATGCTAGGAAAGAGTATATATAAATCTTATTTGCTGTGTACAGAAGAATAACATAATTTCATAACTTTCCTTTTATAACATTATTTTCTGTGTGCAGAAATTAACAATTAGCAGTAAGACTATTTAGCATGTGGAGGAGAAAACTTCTTGTGTACATTACCGTGTTTTTTCTTTTTTATGACTTACTTTTTCATGCTTATCAAGTTAGCTTAAGTTTCTATATTTTAATAGGGGAGGAATGTTCTATATTTAAATTACAAAGATATATTTATTGTTAAATAAGTTTAATCCAGCTTAACGCCGTTATTGATATTCACACTATATGTAATATACATAATAAATAATCAATAAAATAAAATAAAATGCAAGTTATATTTTATTGAGATTCAAAAAATATATATGTAATATGTTATCTATATAATCAATAAAACAAGATAAAATTCTATACAAATCAAACATCCAATCAACATATCTTTTTAAAAGAATATATTTTTTTCTTCTTTAAAAATATAAGTATGGGATTTTATGTCTTTTTCCGTGCTTATTTACACTCAAATTTGAAAATGGCTAACCTAAATCTAAATGGCGATTTAGATTTAGAAGGCTTGTAAAAAAGTTGTAATTTGAAAAAAATATATGCATTTTTAAAATTTTCAGAACGATATGGAAAATATGTTAAAATATTCTCTACTGATATAAATATAAATTATAAAATTTAAGCAAACAAAGCAATAATTTCAAAATGAACGAGCGTGAAATCTTCAAAAAAAATAAAGTCAGTTTGATAGTTGAAGTTTGATACAAACCTTTAATTATTGACAATAACGAATAACACATGATCTGTGCACATAATAACAGAAACATTTTAAGTAGTATCTTCATTTGTAAGAAAATATATCTAACATTTGAAGAGGGAAAATAACATGAATTTAGGAAGGATAATACATGTCTGTTCGAGATTGATTTAATTCTCGTTACTTGTTATTATCTTAATTTATATTTCATTATCTATTAATATCAACGATAATTCTCCCAAGAAACGTTAACCAAAATTAATCATTCATTATACGCTTCTTTCTCAAAATATCATCATCCACAATCTATTGTGAAAGCATTGAAAGTTTGTAGACTTAGTGTCTATATTTCAATGTTCAATTGAAATAAATTTCAAACATAATAAGTCTATTAGTTTGATGGAATTAGTTGAAGATCTCGGGAAATGAGAAATGAACTGCCACCAAGCTGAAATGCTCGTTCGCAGATACGAAGATCTGCTCTTCATGCCGCAGAGTAAATCCAGGGGGGTTAATTAATCTTCCTTTCCTCCGTTCATTTATAATTTCTAATTCAATCAAGATTATTGAATCAATTCCATTAATTCCATTTTAAATTAAAGATTTATCTACTCCTTTATTCGAAAGTATTTAACAAAAAAAAACCACATAAGAATATATTGAATCAAAATGTTCTATTATTAATTATTTTCCATTTATACATATACATTTATAATATTTTTTTAAAAAAATAAATGAGTCCCAAATGAAAAGAAAAGCATTAAAGCTTTATAACGACCTTCTATTAAAAATATTCATAATTTTAAATACTTCATTTGCCGAAGAATTATTATAAAAAATGAGCATTCATAAATTAATGTACAATATTCAGGATTGATATTATAATTTTTAATCTAACTTTTTAAAGTGCAGTATATTCTAGAATATCCGATTCGTGACTATCTGGTTTCCGTATTATCAGTCTAGTTTTTCGTAACTAAATAAAATTTTATCGTAATTAAATAAAGACGGCAAGGTGTTGCATTTCTAACATTGCCAAGACATTGGGAACATGCACCTGCTGCTATTCTCTCACCTATCGGGTGCAAAATACAAATTGCGACAGAAAAAGAACAGCTCATTGTTTATTGTTTAGTAAGAGTGTAAGGAACCTCAATAGGTGGCACTGTTTCTGATTATAACTGCACAGTACGTACAGTATTCGCAAATTGTTTTTGGGGAAGGATCAACGTTTCTTAAGTGTATCACAGTGGAAATTTCAAAAGGATAAACGAATGTTGTTGTTACTATGAAGGTAAAATAACGCTCTATACAGTAGCTAGACTCTGGTGTGACAGCAAAAATATAGCTTTGCAGTTGGGAAATGTAAAGTGGAGGACTGTGAAAAAAATCGAGCTTAAATTCAAAAGGGGTGTATTGTATAATGTAATGGACGTGGGAAAAAGGAAGAATAAGAAAAAGAAAAAGTTTTATATTTCAGTATTGTTGGCAATAGAAATGAGTCCATGGAATTTCGACTGTTTGTTATTATCAGGTCAAAACTTTCGCCACGTTAGGCCGTATATCCGGGAATTTATTGTATTCAAAATTATAAGTATTGTATTTATAATTATAAGTATGAAGACTCTGAGTGATAGTTTAGTTTAGCAAAATTAAGTTATTAGAATTGTAGAATTACCCATCTGGAACTCAAAATTTAATTAAATCACTTATGTAAAGTTAATAAAATCAGTCACAAATGTATTGATTTAAAGTTCAGGTAATGAAAGTTATAGATAGTCTAAACTTGTTGTTAACACATATCTTTTAAATTTGCTTTAGAAAGTAAACCAGTTTCGAAACAGAATCAATAATTATTCTGCTTACCAATGCTTATAATAATTCATAACACCGACAATCCGCTCCGCTCCAAGGGTAATAAATAATTATTGGTTCAGTATTTTTACTGCACGGGTAATAAATACTGAATGACCGAACCACCACAACAACAATACTGACAGCAGCTGTGAGTCCTAAGGACCATCACTGGCCACAGTACAGCCACTATCTAAAGAAGCGTATGCCGTCATTGACAGGAGAAGCCAGACTTTTACCTTTTCGTTTACCTTCAAGGGTAGCGAACTCCATTCACCATGACAGTAGAATCTCATCCTTATTTCGAGATGTCCCCTGTGGGGAATGATTATAATAATAAAAATAATCAAAGGATTAAAAATAAAATAAAACAAAAAATGAATATACAACTGCAGATATTTTCCCAATGTACAATAAAGCCTTTTAGATGCTCATAAACGATTTATTAATCATTGCCAGATAAAAACTCTAAAATACATTTTATACTGTTAACATTTTTAATTATAAGCAGCGTAGAAATGCTATTACTAATGATGATCGAATCTAAATTTAAAAAAAAAAAAAACAGTTTGAAAAAAAATGAGGTTTATCAGAAAACCCCTTTTTTTCTTCCTCTTGAATAATTTTAAAATTAATAGACGTTCAAATATCCAATATCATCATTAATAGAATTTCTGAAATATTTCACTCCCCATTATTATTATAATTTTTCTTGAGAGATGAAAAAAGTAATTTGTTTCTATATCCGAAGTAAAACAAATTTGTAGACGAAATGACTCAGAATTTAATGTGCAGACTAAATGATTTCCAGCTGTAATGAATCTATTCGTCTGATGGCATTAGTCGGAGATCACAGGAAATGAGAAATTACCTGTCCATCAGGCTGAAATGCTTGCTCAATGATACGCGGATTTGTTCTTCATGCTCAGAGTAGATCCTCGAAGGTTAATTAGCTTCCCTACCCGTCGTTATCTAGCAATTCCAAACTGCAATCAAGATTAATATTTGAATTAAATGTTTAATTAAACTTAAATCTGAATATTCAACGCTTCACTTTTTCCGAGACTGTTTTAGGATATTGGCATGTGATGGAATATGAAATTCAGGTAATTAAAATTCAAATGAGTATCATCCTCAGGTTATATTTGGTAGGTTCTGTTTTTAAAGTGAACAGCTTCAATATAAAATTTTCGGTATGTGAAATTTAAACATGATACTGAATTTAAATGAGACGAAAATTTTAATTTCTCAATACTTTCTTTAAAATTGAACTTTTATTTTTATCCTTCATGATTGCTGTTTTTTAGATAATTTTATAAAATGTACATATTGATGATCATATTTAGATTGAAAAAATATGAAAGAAATTGTATTCAATGCATAAAGAAATTATATCCTTAATGGTACATATTTCATCTTTAATTATAATGAAATAATTAAATGTTGCATTGCAATTTAATTTTTGAAAAATTTATAATCATAGGCTTGCAAATACAGAAATAAACTATGCTGTAAATAGTAAAACCTAAAGTTTATAATTTGAGAAAGACAGTGTATAATATAATAAAACCTGGTTATATAATTCTTTTTTTTTACTTTTTCATATTAGAAAGAGTAGTTATTGTAATCCTCAAATAATACAAATTCGAGATTTTTTCGAATCTCCACGTTATCAGATTTCATTGAATTTGAAAAATACATTTTTGGCATTATGTTTATCTGTCTATCAATCAATTTTTCTATTTGTCTGTGAATACGATAACTCAAAAACACTAAACGGATGAAATATGGTATATAAATAGGCAACCAAATTTGAAAAATTCTATCAATTTTTAAAAAGAGAAATTACAAAAGACGAAATCTTGCCATTTTATTTTTTATCGTTTCATCAACAAAATGTATGTTTTCATTCAACTAAATTAGTGATTTGAGATATATTATACAATTAAATGATTTTTAGAAGGGTTAAGAGGAAATAAAACACATCTAAATGACTTTTCTCAAAAAGATATTGTAATTAGATTTAAACATCATTGCGGTGCTCCAAGTATTTCAATTTATGAAGAAATTAAATTAAACATCAAAAGAAAAAAAATTAAAAGAAAATGGGGTATGCATTTTATGTTTGGAGTTTTTTTAACACTCAAAAAAAGTGAATTTTAGATCCTAAAAATATAAAATCCCTCCGAAAAATCATTAAAGATGCATGAAAATAATTCTTAAACATTTGCATGTGTTAAAATTACAAACTCATACACAGTTTTGTTCTAAATAAATTTACATTGGGTAACAGAAAAAAAATTAAAAACTAAAACACAAATATAAATTTTTTTTATTATACATTTTCTAATTTTTTAAAATTATAAATTTTGTTTTTAAACGTTTTTTAAAGATATATGACGTATTTATAATTTAATACACATTCAGAAATATTCCTTGACCCTGATTGAACGATTCACATAAGTGTCTAATCGAATTTACCGCCCCTTTAAGTATGTGTGATATTAATCATACATCTCCTTAACACCCTCTGATAACTTTAACTCAAAATTTGAGAGTGCAATCAAAAGATGATAAGCTTCTGCCATTTGAAGTTGAAACAAATTATTATCGATTTGAACGATCTTCAAGGAAAAAAAACAGTATGAGTGATGTACTATTTATTATTTTAAGTATTAATAAGTTTTAAAATGATGACACATAATCGCGAGCAAAATATCGCGATATATATATAGGTGTAGAGGTCAATATCCTATATACACACACACACACACACACACACACACACACACACACACACACATT